>JAPDDO010000287.1:0-90862 GCA_027422415.1 Schizothorax lantsangensis
AAGTTTGGGAACCCTGTTCTAGGGAACAATTAATGAAACATGGACAGCTGCCACAAATTAATGTCATAGGAACGAATGAACAAGTTGTATGAATGAATAGACAGTCCTGCTCGCGTGCGCAGTCCTGTCAAGCCAAGTGCCAGATATGCAATAATTATCTAGAGAAATTATGATTGAACATGACTTATTACTACATTTCAATACAAAATAACTTTGTACTGTATCTCTTTTAATGTACTTTTAAAGTTTGTATCATATTAAAATAATTATTTTCTTGTAAGATCCAGCCCCTTCACCACTCACAGCCGTTTGCAGTGTTTTGCGCACGAGCTGCACGCACCCCAAAATGAAACTGCTCGTCGATTAATCGTTGACATCCCTACTTTGGACCAAACATGACCCATGATAATACAAAAACATATTCAATTTTAAGATTTTTCTATAGAGATATATTCAATATGTAGCTATTATTGTGCTAATTTTGACAAGATAAAACAATAATGTAATACTTATATTTTTCTAAAATAAATGTGCAAACAAATTACAATGAGGTGGCTGTTTTGCAACAAGGTGTGTTGATGGAAAAGTGACAGGTACAAGAAAATTAGTGGAAAAAGTAAACATACACATGCAAGAGAGATGTCAGACAAAAATTAAGAGACTAAAATGGAAAATGGAAGTTCAAAAGATAACCTTTAATTATTTTGCACGGCCCCAGCCTAGGAATTGAAACTTTTTTATGCAATGATGATGAGGCCATACAAAAAATCTTGTTGTCCGGTTTCAAAATTGGTTGTGGTTGTATGGGATGGCCTGAATGAGAGTGAGATTGCCCGGCCTGAAATTTTGTTCCAGTCCGCCCCTGCTACTGTGCGTATGCGCACTTGGATGGATTAAATGCAGAGCACAAATGCCAAGTATAACAGTTTGGATTGATATTTAAGAGATTTAGGTTGTGTGTAACATTGGTAGCTCTCAGCCACTTTCATTTTTAAAAAGTAGCTCCGAATGAAATAATTAGGTTGACCCCTTAGATATCGAAACGTGCTGAGGAGGACATCTACTGGTTAAAGTCGTGTAAATGCAACATGAACAACAAAAACTGAAATCGACTCATACACAATTATGAATACATTTTATCTTAAAAGACGATAACTGTCTAAACAGAGTGACGGATTCCCAACTCCTCTCAAGGATCTCATGTACCCCAAACCTTCGTGTTTTCCTTTGGTGTCTTTGCGAAAGGTAAGCAGTAGCAGGTCACGTAGAAACGGCAGCGCGCGAGATTACAATAAAGAGACATTTATTGTTCACATTTATAGTATCGTTATCGCTCTTGGTGTCAACAGACCTTAATACCAGTAACACCGACTACCGCGCCAAGATAAATGATTTCTAAAGATCCCAAGGGTGTAGAGAGAGAGAGAGACATGGCTGTAACTCGGGAAACGAACAGCATAAATTCATCACTGATTTATTTCGCCTTCACATTCACCCATCAGGCTTACTTCACATATTAGCTGCTTTCTCTGAACATATTTGTGCGTCCATACAGCCAAGTATTTTCACAAATTCACAATAAATATTTCCCATTACAAACAACTATAGCCTATTCCATGAAAACACTTAAGAAAATGGTGCTAATTACAAAAATATTTATTTATATTTTAAATATTGGTTCTTTGAAAACATAGTAACTTTCGTTTTATGTCATTTGTAGGCTATTATTTATTTGGCAGGAAGCTTTTATTCAAAGCGACTCAAATTACATTCAATATCAATATCAGTTTATATATCGATTTAATAGATTTCAAATTTGTGTAATGATTTAGTTTTAATAGACTTCATTTACTCACTATAGAAAGCAATAATGCCCATGGCGCTGACCACGTGTACATCTTGGCACGCTTTGTTTAAATTGTAACGTTAGCTGACAAGAACAGAGATTGTAACATAAAATGTCTTACCGTGTGCAAGTAAAAACAAGAACGCTGAGATCAAAATAGTTCGGAGCTTCATTGTTTTTTTTTTTACAAAGTAAAATTATAATATTACAAAAAAAAACGTTTTAAATTTCAATTTCATTCATTCAGTTGGTCGAGTTCTTCTTCTTCTTTGACCTGTAATGGAGGTTGGCAAACCAGCTTTAGGTGCATACCGCCACCTACTGGGATGGAGTGTAAGGCTTTGACGTTGAGGGAGGGAAAAAAACTCGGTCAGTTTTAAAACCTGATTATTAATTCTGTATCTTTTAAATATTTAAACAGTTTTGAACACTGTTGTATCTTTGTTTAACAAATTCTTCAGTGAAAGCTGATTAACTGATTAAATCCAAGAGTCTCTTTAGTATTTCATTGTCATATCATTTAAACTTTATTAGAACAAGCTCAACTGTTTCAGGGCGATCACATCTGACTTCATGTCTTATTAATGTCTGACTGATGCCCACAACATAGCGGGTGTGGTTTTGTGGACTGAAGCAAGTGGTTACATTTTGGCAAATGGGAATATCCTCCTGAGACCCCCCCCCCCCCCCACACACACACACCCCACACACCCCACACACACACACACACACACACATTTTGAAAAATTTATTTATTTCATATTTTATTCTATGTCCTCTGTGGAGGACACTAGTACTCAGTTTTTCTAAAAAATAAAATAGCATGAATAGACATCAAAAAGGCAAAAACAATGGGACTTTTTTTTAAATCACCAATCAATTTTTACTAATAAACTTTGTTTAAGGATGATTCTCAGCTTTGTTTAAAAAATATATAACAAAATGATTTGATATACCATTATGTTTTATGCAATATGTGTGTAAAAAATTCATAAACTGGTTTTCCAATTAAACACAGTGTATACATTTGTTATTCCACTGTATCTAATTTGCATATTTATGTGTTGCTGTTGGGACAGCATGTTGAAAAAAGAATTGTCATAATTGGAGTAATAAATGGCCAGATTTTCACAATAATATCTAATATTTCATAAGACAATTGATAAATAATTAATTTTCCTATTCAATTGTTATGTCTCCCAAAATGCATAATAAACATGCTTTTGGTCCTGGTGTCCTCTACAATGGACATGAATGAAATGATGTCCCATTTCATAACAGGAAGTCATACTTGAATTTGAAAACCCATAACATTTTCCTGAGATGTTGCTTTATGACAAACAATTTGAAAATTATTTAGATTTTAAGAAGTCTGTGAAGAACTTTAAAAACATAACCAAAACATTGGCCAAGAAACATCAACATCAGTTGGCTTTTCATTGGGAGAGTTTTTATTTTAAAAGATTTCAGTTTGGTCCTTTCAATGAAGTCTCTACTTGCACTCTGGAGGGTAATGAGCTTTTAACTGAAACTTGGAATGTACCCACTGTCTCCACTACAACCTGGGTATAAAACTATGGAACTGAATACAAAGTTGGAATGTACTGTATGTTTGCTCTGCTGTTGATTATCAGTATTATTGTAAAAGATGGACAAGCTTTTCTTTTGGCCAGTAATGTAATTACAGTGTGTTTTGATGAGCATGTGCATGCATTCTGTATTGAGGAGGTGGGTAATATTTTCACTCTCATTTGTGTGGATGATTTGATATACTATAGACCATATGACAGGCAGTTTTCATATGACAGCGATGAGAGAACTTACATTGTTCCCTGTTGTGTTTTTGTTCCAGATTGGAATTAACTGCAAATTGTAAAGGTTTTTAAATGCAGTGAAATGCGGTGTTTGAATTTGAATGTTAAATGTGGTGCACCTCAATAAAATTTTTGCAATATTTTCTGCAAATATGTCCTGCCATTTTATTTTGTAGAAACAACCAAATATTAACAAAAGTGCTATTATAAATCAGTATTTTGAACACTCATCATTGTTATATTCAAATTACACTGGTGTTGATCTTAAAAAGGAGAGTGTTAAAAATTAACACTGTAGTTGAATACTAACACTGGTGTAGAGCAGAAACAACGATTAGTGTTGAATAGGTTTAACAATTAACAATGAGTTAATGAGTGTTGAATTTTCTCGCAAAGGGTGTCAAAAAGTTAACACTATCAAAAGTGTATCAAAATCGGTCTGATTTTGAGACGTACCATTGGTAATGTTCTTTATTAGAGGGTCGGTCTGATTATAGGGGACATCCCATTGGTAGTGTGCTTCCTTCGAGGGTCGGACTGATTAGGGGACATACCATTGGTAATGTTCTTTATTAGAGGGTCGGACTGATTAGGGGACATACCATTGGTAATGTTCTTTATTAGAGGGTCGGACTGATTAGGGGACATACCATTGGTAATGTTCTTTATTAGAGGGTCGGACTGATTAGGGGACATACCATTGGTAATGTTCTTTATTAGAGGGTCGGTCTGATTAGGAGTGTCCTATTGGTAGCGTTCTTCATTAGAGGATCTGTCTGATTAGGGGACGTCCCATTGGTAGCATCCTTCATTAGAGGGTAGGTCTTATTAGCCGTCATCCCATTGGTAGCGTACTTCATTAGAGGGGCTGTTTGATTAGGGGACGAGTCTTCAACAGTATCATTCTTCTGTAAGTACAGAGATTCACAGAAGGTAATACAAATGAACAGGATTGATGATTCAGTTACACAAGTACAAAAATACAATAAAATACAAGACTAGAGAATGCTACTGCCATAAATTGTGTGTTCTAATAAGACACTTGCTCTCTAAATGAAGTTGCAAGATCTTTTAGTGTTATATTATTTGGTATTTAGCTTATTTGAGAATGTGTGTTTTTTTTGGCTCTGCCTCAGCTTGAATGTCTGTATCCATGGGGATAAAAATATAGGTTAAAATAAATATAGAGGACAACTAATCACAGTGTAAATTTATGTTACACCATGACACTAAAGTGGGGTCATAAACAAAAAAATATAATTAATATAATAATATTGAAAATATTAATAACTGTTGTTCACTGTAAAGTAAAAATTCTTAGTTATTATTAATACTAAATTTATTATTTCTGAAACCACATAACACACAGTGTAACAGACACTCCACTTACAGATCTCACAGATCTGAATCTGTAGCTAATAATTTTTTTAACAGGCAGACATAGTTAATGCACATAGAATCTCACCTGATCTTGACCTTGTTTGTGCTGCAACTCAGTGTCTGTTGAAACAATAACAAAGTCAACTAAATACGCATTACTTATAAAACTACATTTTCACATCTTTTAATGAGTCTTTTCACACTACACACAATAAATCTCATATTTTCAATCTTGTTAAGTCATCTGTATGTAATACGCACTCTTTATTTGTCCTGCCTGACACTTGAGACAGTAAGCAGCAGCAGCAGCAGGAGCAATGAATACCAAAACAACACCAACCCCTATTCCTGCTATAGCAGCTGGAGACAGACCTGGATCTGAAACAGCTGGAGACAGACCTGGATCTGAAACAGCTGGAGACAGACCTGGATCTGAAACGGCTAAAGACAGACAGTCATTGTTACTAGAGAGCAGTGGTGGACAAAGTACACAGATCAAGTACTTGAGTAAAAGTACAGATACGTATAATTAAATATTACTCCAGTAAAAGTAAAAGTACTGCTTTTTCAATTTTACTCGAGTGAAAGTACAAAAGTACTAGATTTTTTATGTACTTAAGTAAAAAAGTACTGATAGATAGATTTATTTTCCGATTTTATATAGACTACTTTATTTAATTTTATATTAGCACATATTTTTATAATCCTACTGCCCAAAATAACCACTATATGGAGTCAAGACATATATTTTGTTGTTGATTTGGACTATGTTGATGAGAGTGATGTAGTAATGTTCACTGTGAAGCTTACACTGTGATGTACCCGAGAGAGAACAGATTTGATCATCTAATTTTCACCAGTAAGAAAAAAAGTGTTTTAAAACTTGTTTTGCAGAACGTCAGTTATATATGACATGAGAATACGGCCTGAAGTTAGGAAGAACATTTTAAGGAAAATATAATTATATTTTCATAATGATTTTTTCCTTCTCAAACCTTGTCTGTGGTGTAAAAACACCCCTGGCTAAATGCCCCCAGAGGGCATCACTTCCCACTTTGATAATTACTGTAGTTACCATGTTCTGAACATCACATGCTTTTTTTTTACTATTTCTTTGGAATCTATCTAGTTGGTTGAATAAAAATATTTGGACTTTATATCTAAAACATTCCTCAACTTAGCACCAGCAAGCTTGTTAGCTAGACAGTTAGCATCAGGTAACAATATTTACTTATGTTCAGTATGGTTATGAATAAACATTCACATCTGTCTACTGGGCTAGATGATCTAAACAATATAAAAAATTATACTGTTGATAAACAATATAAAAACAGACATCACATAGGGCTAAATGCATAGCATTTTAATACAACTGCTAACGTTACAGCAGCGGGGAACATGAACGTGCATGAGTTATTTTATTTAATTTGTGTAATTTTAATGTTTCGTTTTTTGACCTAAAACATAGAGAGTGACATTGATCTGTCTGCATTCAAGCATTTCAGAGGGCTTAAATAGATCACCCTTTACAGCAGATTTAGTTCACAAACAACTGACAGTTTTGACCTAAATATGATTTTCAGTTACAATAATTAATCCTAAAATTCGACATTAGTAACTTACTTTTCGCAGCATTAGTTGCGCACGCGCGCGCTCATTCACTTGTGAGTTCAGTTCACTGGAGACTCGCTCTAAACGGTTAATCTGAATCAGTGAGTTTTCGACTCGAGAACAGCTGCAATCGGATCATTCCAATTCGTGAATGAATCGTTTGTTGCGATTTGCGAACCGATTTAACAGGTTCATTGAAAAGAATCAGTTTGTTCATGAATCACACACCGCTTCTGCGTCTCGGAGCACGTGATGTATTATAAGGAGTAACGATATGTTTTATGAAATGTAGTAAAGTAAAAAGTACGATCTTATGCTTTGGAATGTAGTGAAGTAAATGTAAAAGTTACTCAAAATAAAACTACTCCAGTAAAGTACAGATACTTGAAAAATTTACTTAAGTACAGTAACGAATTACTTTTACTTCGTTACTGACCACCACTGCTAGAGAGTGAATAATAATCCATGTAATATTTAGCAATATCTTTGATATTTACACCTTTCTACTTTGATCAGTTTTATTCAACTAATAAATGGCTCCATCTGGTGGGATTTTGAAGAATGGCACCTTAAAGGAAAACGCCACCGTTTTTCCATATTCCAATATGTTCTTCCCTCAAATTAGACGAGTTGATATGTACCTCTCCTGTCTCAGTCCGTGCACTTAATCGCTCTAGCGCGCGGCACCACTATGCTAGCGTTTAGCTTAGCACCATTCAGTCCATAGGATCCAAACTGGGATAAATTTAGAAGCCGCACCAAACTCTTCCATGTTTTCCCTATTTAAGACGTTTACATGAGTAGTTACACGAGTAAGTATAGTGACACTAAATAAAACATGGCGATTTTCTAAGCGGATAAAAATGATAACTATAATGTGTGGCGGAAGAGCACTTTGCAGTACTTCGACCTCGGCGCAGTAATATCATCACTCCTGAAAACTAAATGTGAAGTCAGTTCTGATAGCCTTGTGGGCATTGTTCCAACATAGCAAGATTCAAGAATCTGTGTTTTGTATTAGTGTCATTTTTTTTTTTAAATCTTGTATTTTGTATTGTTCCTGATTTAACGTCCATATGTAGTCTTGTGCATGGTCTTGGTAGTTCTTTTACTGTTACCCTACTCTAACTGTGTCCAGGTGTTCCTTGTTTCCCCTTCATTAGTCATGTATTTATCCCTGGGTTTGCCATTATTTTTGTCAATTATTGTTTGTATTCATGAGATTTGCGCCGTTTTCTTGTTCATGTCATAGGTTATGCATTACATTTGGATTCATTAAACATCTTTTTATATGCATATAGATCCAGCTTCCTCACTTATTTTTTAACAGCACGTTACGATAGCGCAACTATGCCTTCAGCAACCCAAGTTTGATTTCTTGCTTAAGGTCCTGTGCTGATACCATTACCCTCTTTTCGCCCCATGCTTTCCTGTCCAACAAGCATGTAAAAATACAATTAAAAAAATAAAAAATAAAGTGAAAATTGTGTCTCTTGGCATGCACGTGAAAGTGATAGATGTGGTGTGTGAATTGATAGAGAGGTACACATTAATGACATGATTTAAAAATATATACCCTGCTTTTAAACATTCATTAAATTACTCACCAGTGATATTAACATTGAAGATCTTTGGACTGATGATCTTTGGACTGATGATCTTTGGACTGTTGTTGATAATCTGTAGTTTATAAAGTCCAGAGTCTGTGGTTCTGGTGTTCATGATGTTCAGAGATCCAGTCTGATGATCCAGCTTCAGTCTGTCTCCGAATATCTCTTTACACTGAACATCTGTACAGATCTTACTCTGATCCCCACTAATTTGAGCTAAGCGAATTTTATTAAAATACCATATCATTTTTTCTTGTTGGTTTGTTGTAATACCAGTGTTTAGTGTGGCTGAATCTCCCTCCATCACAGACATCGGCTCTCCAACTGCATCAGCATCAGACACACCTGAAGAATAAATGAACACTTCATTATAAATCACATTTAGTTTTATGTAACACATGCAAACATTAGAAAAACATCACTGAATCACAAGGGGTGTGCCATATTGAAAAAAAAAAATTTCGATAACAATAATTAGACGATATTTTGCAGAGTGTTTTATTGTGCTGATATCTGACTATCGTGGACAGCTGCAGTTTTTGATATTCTTCATATTCTGTGTGGTCAGTTCTCATCATTGATAGAAATTAATATTTTCATAGAAGTTTAAATAGATTTTTAACTTTTGTGGGCAATTTTACTTTTAATAAAGCATTTTTTTTTCTAAAAGTGTGCATCTTTTGAATCAAATTGTTACATTTAATCAGTCAATTAGCATAATAAGACATTTAGGCTGTTACCAAACAAATGCATCAACAAAATTAATCTTTGCAGAAGTTGCATCTGAAGTGGCATTTAGATGTATTTACACACTGTTTAATGCAGCGCTTTAACCTTAATTTAAACGCATAATGTTTTGATATTTTAAACATAAAACTCCGAATACTGATATTTGAAATTATTTTAAAATGAACAGATACTTTTTAATGTGAAATTAAAATCGCCAGTAGGTAGCAGCAAATCACTGTTAACAAGTGAGTCATCGGGACTGAACCGAATCATTTAATGGTTGATTCATTCAAAAACGAAGCACCGTCATGTTGCTGAGAGACGCAAACCAGTGCTGTTTGGAATTATTTTTTTGTCTGCGAAATGGAGCAAAAACAGGCAATATGGTGTCTATATATATATATATATATATTCTGCCCCCATATCCTGAATTTTGTGATCATTCTTAATGCATTTTAATAGACTGAATCGTGCAGTGAAAGAACAGACTCTAAATGCGCATGCGTCCTAGTCTAGACTTCATCACGTAATGTAAGCATGCACTAGCTCCGGAGGCATCATGCGATTTTTGAGCCAAGTGGATTTTGAATGCAGCTTCCAAAAGACAAAAAATAGCCGATTCATATTTTCTATTTAATATAATCACACTGGCATGATTAGATAAATCAGTGTGTCATATCAGCTGCTAAATTCAAATCTGCTTAGCTGGCTGGCGCTGAGCCAGATGTTTTTACAGCGCTGCGGATTAAAACCAATGACACACGATTCTGTTGAGTTTATGAATGCAATGGCCAATCAGAGGCGTTCAGATTAGTCATCGCTAAAATGCCGGTGTTATCTTCACTCACTCACTGACTGAATACCTCTTTCTGGCGAATTCTCTCGTCAGAAACAACAAAGTGCAGATGTGTGTATGAATCTGTAAGTAAGATATCCATTTCATAGTGTAAACAGCTTCAGTTAGGCCTATTTTAATGGGAGTTTTTGCTTGAACTCTAGACTGTCAGTAAAAATGTTCTTTAATAATGTAAATGCTTTCTTTCTGTACAATGAAAGTGTTATGATTAGTAGCCTAACTTGCAATGTTTTTATTCACATTAACTTTCAATGTTAAATTCACATTAAATATAAAGTCAGTCGTATTAAAATATGATATGGCATTAATTAAGTAAACAGACAGGTTTTTTTGCATAGTTAATAGATTACATTATTAGGTTACTTTGACCATCGCCCACTATAGATTAAAACCCTCTGGTTGTGTTCGGACTCCTGTCACTCTTGTTGTGTTCCCGGTCAAAAATGACCGGACTCCAAACAACTGCTTATAAATCTGTCATTATGCTATATTATCACTAAATATTGGATTCATTCTTTTTGTCAACTTGTTTTCTTTCATTTAGGACTGGTTTTGTGTTTCTATTTGCATCCGTTTAATCGTAGGCCCTCATTTATCCGAAAGTAGGCTCCTCGTTTTTTGAGTGAAAAAATGTTTTTTTATGAATAATTTTCACAATATTAAACAAAAAATTATAAAAATTTGCACTGTTTCTCACACTAGTGTACTTTAATGATTAATCAGGAAGTTTGCTTTTAAATGCTTTTATTTTGTACAAAATTGCAAAAAGTCACACTTGTGGTGTTCCCGGTCAAAATGACCGGACTCCGATCAATTGCTTATAAATCTGTCATTATGCTATATTATCACCAAATATTGGATTCAATCTTTTCGTCAACTTGTTTTCTTTCATTTAGGACTGGTTTTGTGTTTCTATTTGCATCCGTTTAATCGTAGGCCTCATTTATCCGAAAGTAGGCACCTCCTTTTTGAGTGAAAAAATATTTTTTTATGAATAATTTTCACAATATGAGATAAAAAATTATGAAAATTTGCACTGTTTCTCACACTAGTGTACTTTAATGATTAATCAGGAAGTTTGCTTTTAAATGCTTTTATTTTGTACAAAATTGCAAAAAGTCACACTTGTGGTGTTCCCGGTCAAAAATGACCGGACTCCGATCAATTGCTTATAAATCTGTCATTATGCTATATTATCACCAAATATTGGATTCAATCTTTTCGTCAACTTGTTTTCTTTCATTTAGGACTGGTTTTGTGTTTCTATTTGCATCCGTTTAATCGTAGGCCTCATTTATCCGAAAGTAGGCACCTCCTTTTTTGAGTGAAAAAATCATTTTTTATGAATAATTTTCACAATATGAGATAAAAAATTATGAAAACTGGCACTGTTTATCACACTAGTGTGCTTTAATGTTTAATCAAGAAGTTTGCTTTAAAATGCTTTTATTTTGTACAAAATTGCACAAAGTCACACTTGTCAAAAATGGCCGGCCATTGAAAGTGAATGGGGAAGAATGAAAGTAAGAGAAACAACTAGTGTTCAGGAGAATGTTGTGCTTGCAAACATAAAGGCCTTGGACCTGTGCGTGTGTGGATGCATGTATACTCACGCTATCACACTCACACACACACACATCTATGCATACAAACTATTGTGAGAATTACCAACGCTATCTCGCGGCAATTCGTACGTATTTTACGAGGTGGCTAATTCGTACGAATTCGTACGACCTCACTCGTACGATTTAGTAAGATTTGTCTAAACCCCACTGACGGGTAGGTTTAGGGGCGGGTTAGGTGTAGGTCATTCGTACTAATTCATACGAATTGGCAACTCGTAAAATACGTACGATTTAGCAAAAATCGTATGAATTCCTACGAATTAGCCACCTCGTAAAATATGTACGAATTGCCATGAGATCGGGCTGGAATTACCAACGCTATCTCACGGCAATATTTTATATATTTTACGAGGTGGCTAATTCGTACGACCTCACTCGTACGATTTAGTACAATTTGTCTAAACCCCACTGACGGGTAGGTTTAGGGGCGGAGTTAGGTGTAGGTCATTCATACAAATTCATACGAATTGGCAACTTGTAAAATATGTACGATTTAGCAAAAATCGTATGAATTCCTACGAATTAGCCACCTCATAAAATATGTACGAATTGCCGTGAGATCGGGCTGGAATTACCAACGCTATCTCACGGCATTTCGTACATATTTTACGAGGTGGGTAATTCGTATGACCTCACTCGTACGATTTAGTACAATTTGTCTAAACCCCAGTGACGGGTAGGTTTAGCGGCGGAGTTAGGTGTAGGTCCTTCGTACAAATTCATACAAATTGGCAACTCGTAAAATACATATGATTTAGCAAAAATCGTATGAATTTGTACGAGTGAGGTCGTACGAATTCGTACGAATTAGCCACCTCGTAAAATATGTACGAATTGCCATGAGATCGGGTTGGAATGACACCTATTTCATCCTACCCTGAACTGCATGCAATATGCTTTTATGAATCTGACATTATAACTCTCTCTCTCTCACACACACACACACACACACACACACACACACACCACATGCTCAAACTGCTTGTCTTTATCCTGCATTGACTTCAAAATAATCTTTTCTTTCACCACATATTCTAGACAAAACATTATGACAATAGGTTTTGAGGCTTTCGTGTTCTCACAGAGTAGACGAAAGTTTACAAATAAATGCTAGAGTATACAAATGCCTCACAGTGCCTTGCTTGTCATTCACATGAGGAAGGGACAACTAAGGATGAATCTTACAATGAAGATGCATTGCAAGATATATTGGAAGAGGAAAACATCACTGAACAAGCTGAAAACCTTGCAACAACTGAAGTGGAGCAATCTTCTGATTTCGAGGACCCAGCTGAAGTTGATGTAACGTTCTGGTCGAAGGATGGAAAAAAAAATATTATTTTGAAGTCAATGCAGGCCAAAGACAAGGCAGTTTGAACGTGTGTGTGTGTGTGTGTGTGTGTGTGTGTGTGTGTGTGTGTGTGTGTGTGTGTGAGAGAGAAAGAGAGTTATAATATCAGATTCATAAAAGCATATTGCATACAGTTCAGGGTAGGATGAAATAGGTGTAATACTCACAATAGTTTGTATGCATAGATGTGTGTGTGTGTGTGAGTGTGATAGCGTGAGTATACATGCATCCACACACGCACAGGTCCAAGGCCTTTATGTTTGCAAGCACAACATTCTCCTGAACACTAGTTGTTTCTCTTACTTTCATTCTTCCCCATTCACTTTCAATGGCCGGCCATTTTTGACAAGTGTGACTTTGTGCAATTTTGTACAAAATAAAAGCATTTAAAAGCAAACTTCCTGATTAATCATTAAAGCACACTAGTGTGAGAAACAGTGCAAATTTTCATAATTTTTTATCTCATATTGTGAAAATTATTCATAAAAAAAGATTTTTTCACTCAAAAAATGAGGTGCCTACTTTCGGATAAATGAGGCCTACGATTAAACGGATGCAAATAGAAACACAAAACCAGTCCTAAATGAAAGAAAACAAGTTGACAAAAAGATTGAATCCAATATTTGGTGATAATATAGCATAATGACAGATTTATAAGCAATTGATCAGAGTCCGGTCATTTTTGACCGGGAACACCACAAGTGTGACTTTTTGCAATTTTGTACAAAATAAAAGCATTTAAAAGCAAACTTCCTGATTAATCATTAAAGTACACTAGTGTGAGAAACAGTGCAAATTTTCATAATTTTTTATCTCATATTGTGAAAATTATTCATAAAAAATGATTTTTTTCACTCAAAAAATGAGGTGCCTACTTTCGGATAAATGAGGCTTACGATTAAACGGATGCAAATAGAAACACAAAACCAGTCCTAAATGAAAGAAAACAAGTTGACGAAAAGATTGAATCCAATATTTTGGTGATAATATAGCATAATGACAGATTTATAAGCAATTGATCGGAGTCCGGTCATTTTTGACCGGGAACACCACAAGTGTGACTTTTTGCAATTTTGTACAAAATAAAAGCATTTAAAAGCAAACTTCCTGATTAATCATTAAAGTACACTAGTGTGAGAAACAGTGCAAATTTTTATATTTTTTTGTTTAATATTGTGAAAATTATTCATAAAAAAAGATTTTTTCACTCAAAAAATGAGGAGCCTACTCTTAGATAAATGAGGCCTACGATTAATCAGATGCAAATAGAAACACAAAACCAGTCCTAAATGAAAGAAAACAAGTTGACAAAAAGAATGAATCCAAAATTGAGTGATAATATAGCATAATGACAGATTTATAAGCAGTTGTTTGGAGTCCGGTCATTTTTGACCGGGAACACAACAAGTGTGACTAGGTGAAATAAAACCCACAAAAAATTAAGAAAATTCTAAAAAAATTAGTGAGAAGTACTTATACCCTATGTGCACAAAGTCAGTAAGTTTGAGTCCAATGCGATAAGGTTAACTAGTATTTTCGGGAAAACGAAAATCTTTTTCGGGTCAATTTGACCCGAACACAACCAGAGGGTTAACTAACATAATCTAGAAAGGTGAGAATCAAGATATTTCATGATATAGTTGATGCATTTGAGAATGTCTCGAATAAAAAGGAAAAAATAAATAAAACGTATGCTGTTGTGGCTGCTGTGTCACATGACGACCCATCACCCCGCACCCAACTCGTGCCCCCTCAAAAATAATGAGTGCATGACGCCCCTGACTAGCTCTGTAGGTGTTCTGTCTCCATAATGTCAAATTGCACATCGTTAAAACAACAATTACGATATTATTGCAGACGATATATCGCACATCCCTAGTAGAGGGTCGTAAACCTGCACCCCAGAACCTCAGGGTGACCTGAGGGCAGCCCTTCAAGAAGAGTGGAATGCCATGCTTCAGCAGCCAATAAGTCGACTTGTGAACAGCATGAGACGTTGTTGTCAAGATGTAATTGATGCTCAAGGACACATGACAAGTTATTGAGACATTCACATTTTTTTTGTTGTGGTAGCCTATAGGCTACCCACCACTGTTAGCTTTTGTTTCAATAAATTGTTTGAGATGAAGAAATTACCATTGCATGCTTCTACTTAAATGCCCTACTTTCAGGATATAATATCACTGTAGCATGAACTTTTTACATTTTCCATAAAATGTAATTAAATTATATATTATATATATAGTAACTTTTGACTCTTCTGACAGGACAGGAAAGGTCATTTTTCAGCGGTAAGAGACTATGTAAATCACACCTGATAACATCTTACAGTATACTGAATTAAACTACAACACTCTTTAAACTGCGCCTGACAGGGTCAACAAGCTTTCGCGCATGTCTTTTAAAATAAAAGTCTGGCATTAGGGGAATTTTTTTTTAATTATGCTTTGTACTTGTTGTTTCTTTGACACGCGACCAACACAAAACCATCTTGCTAAAAACGACGACCTACCGTTGAAAAGCAGTATAAAACATCCAGTAATACAGAAATAAGTATTTTACCAGGCAATGAAAACCACACGTAGTTATTGTGCAGGAGATCTGTTAACTGATTCCCTGAAACTTTTGCCATCTCTCCTTAAATACCATTTGATTATAATTAGATTTTGCACACTATAGGGGGTCGCACATGAACAATCGGATGATTATGGGACCTTGATACCTGTATTAGAATACGCCTTATTTGTATCCAGTAGGTATGAGATATTGAGGTGTTTGTTGCACCACGGACTGTATTCAGTGTGACGCGTGTATTTAGCACAGGCTGGTAGGGTATGCTGTGTAAAAAAAAAAAGAAGAAGAAGAAGAAAAGGTGAATGTACGTAACTATATCGGCTTTAATCGCCCATTCTGTTATTAGTATAAGGCAAAATAAAACACTGTGAAAAAAGCGGTGCTTTTTGAGGCGTAAGAACAGAAATTTAACAGACACAACGCGATTAAGACACCGTCTGAGTAGAATGGTCAAGAGAGCGGAATTCACTGAGATCGCTATCAGCCTGGACTCAGACAATCTGGCAAAATCATGGAAAACGCAAAATGAAACATGACAGACCTGCGAAAGCCACACTCTTGTTTTGTTTTTTTTGGTGGTTAAACTGTGGTTCAGGGGATGAGACCATTTTATTATACGGGTGATTCTATATATGCTGGTACATTTGGTGTCCGAAGTCATTTCTTTCTACTTTTTTTCAAATGGTTATGTTTTTAATAATTGTAATAATTTGTTACTCATCGTTATGAATTACAAGATGTTACAGTCCATAGCAATATAATAATTAATTAAAATGTGTCTTAAATTGCTGAAAATCAAAATTTCTTGTTCGTCCGAATTATTCATTGTATCTTTTTCCATCATGTATCAATGTGTAATCAAAATATTTTATAGTATTTTTCTTTTGGTAATATTTTGTTCATTTTATTCATAAAAGCCCTTAATAGTCACTTACGTAATTCTACAACATTAAATTATTTAAAATTTACTTTTTTCTTATAAAAATGTGTGTCCATATATCTTGCACCAACTCTGTTACTGTGCCATATTTTCCCTTTAAATTGGAGGAATTATCTCCCACAACTGTGTACAATACAGGAAATGATGTCACTTTCCCTCACTGATAAGATCTGAAGCACTGAAAAGTCGATGTGCTCTCTCTAAGAAAATATTTTAATCTAAATAGTTCTTACACAAAGAGTTATTTTGTAGAACGTCAACTCTGCTACCACAATATCAAAAGGAAAACAGAATTGATTACTGATCACACATTGGGTTATTTAAAGGTCTTTTAATCGTGATTTCATTAGTGTCATGTGCTCTTATCATTTATGGTCAAACTCCGTTACCAAGGTAGAATAACAATGCTAACAATAGTGTAACAGAATTGACAGTCCACCGGATAAATCTGTCAATTCTGTTACTTTACACTATTGTTACTTAAAGGGTCAACTCTGTTTATGAACTATTTTCACAAAAAAACAATACAATTGTTGTTTATAATCTCAAACATTATTGAGATATTGAAAGTGAAAGTGACGTGACATATGGCTAAGCAGGGCTGGACTGGGACAAAAAATCGGCCCTGGCATTTTTTGGTCCAGGCGGCCCACCACCACCATAATATATATATATTTTTATATATATATAATATATATATATATATATATATATATATGATATACACTACCATTCAAAAGTTTTTGAACAGTAAGACTTTTTAATTATTTTTTTAAAGAAGTCTCTTCTGTTCACCAAGCCTGTATTTGTTTGATCCCTTCCGCTTCCGGCGCTGCTGTGTTCAGTCGACGTTAAAGGATGCTCTGCTCAATTTGTGTTTTTATATAGTCTTTTACGTATTTTTACTTTCTCTTTTTACACGCTTAACGTCTACACTATTTATTTATGACAAAAGAACACTTTTGGACATTGGACACCGCTGCACTAACCTGCTTCTGGACACTTTATCCATGGATCCAGCGTGGCCAGCGGAGATTCTTCGGAACACCGAGGTTAACAAAGGCCACCCGAATAATCCCAGGAGGCGAAAGAAACACCGCGGGCGACGCGCTGGAATTCGTGACAGACTGAGAAACAAAGCTCACAGCCCCCCTCTCCCCAGTATTCTGCTCGCAAATGTCCAATCCTTGGAAAATAAGATGGACGATCTCAGAGCCAGGACAAGTTTCCAACGGGACATTAGGGACTGTAACATCCTTTGTTTGTCTGAAACATGGCTCACTCCCTCGGTCCCGGACACTGCTGTAACACCGTCTGATAACTTTTCTGTTTTACGGATGGACAGAACAGCCGAGGCCGGAAAAATCAAGGGTGGTGGAGTGTGTTTCATGATTAACAAGAAATGGTGCGACCCCAGGACTATCTCCATTCTGTCGCGTTCCTGCTCGCCTCATCTGGAACATCTCTCCATTATCTGCCGCCCATTCTATTTACCCCGAGATTTCTCCACGGTCATCGCTACTGCCGTTTACGTTCCACCTCAGGCAGACACAAGCTTGGCTTTGTCCAAACTCCACGAGGAGATCAGCGGCTACATCAACAAACACCCTGACGCTGCCTCTATCATCGCAGGGGACTTCAACAAAGCCAACCTCAGGAAGGTCATGCCGAACTTCCATCAGCATGTATCCTGTCCAACTAGAGGACTGAATACACTGGATCATTGCTACACTCAGTTTAGGAATGCCTATAAAGCTCGTTCCCTGCCGGCTTTTGGTAAATCGGACCACGCGGCCATTTTCCTCACACCGGAATATAAACAAAGGATTGTTCAGGAATCCCCGGGGGTGAGGGAAGTGACGCGCTGGTCCTCCCACTCTGAAGCTATGCTACAGGCGTCTCTTGATGACGTCGACTGGGACATGTTCCGGGCGAGTTCAGCTGACGTCAGCGAGTTCACGGATGTAGCATTAAGCTTTGTTTACATGCTAACTGACCAAGCCACTGAAACGGTAACAATAAGGACATTCTCTAATCAGAAACCGTGGGTGGACAGAACAATCCGGGCTGCGGGTAACCAACGCACTGCCGCATACAATGCTGGTCTTCTGTCAGGAAACATGAGAGATTACAATGCATCATGTTATGCTCTCCGACGGGCAGTTAGAGCTGCTAAACTCCGATACAGAGAGAGAATTGAGTCACATTTTCAGCTCAATGACTCTCGACGCATGTGGCAGGGACTGAAGACCATCTGTTCCTCTGGAAATAACCCCTCCGCCGAGGTGAGAGCAGATCCTTTGCTGGCCGAAGAGCTAAACACCTTCTACGGCCGCTTTGAATGCAATGGCGGCAGCGCGACTCTGCCGATCAGCGCGTCAGGAAGCGGCAGACAGAGCAGCAATGTTGATCATGTTATCACCGTGTCGGAGGACGAGGTTCGGAGAGAATTAAAGAGAGTAAACATCAGGAAAGCCGCCGGACCTGATGGGATTACCGGCCGCGTTCTGAGATCATGCGCCGATCAGCTTGCTGGTTTGTTTACTTCCATCTTTAATGAGTCCCTTGCTACCTCTGTGATTCCCACCTCATTTAAGAAATCTGTCATCATCCCTGTGCCTAAGAACAGTAAACCCTCTTGCCTGAATGACTATCGTCCAGTTGCCCTCACATCAACAGTCATGAAGGTTTTTGAGAGACTTTTAAAGAAACACATATGCTCCTCCATCCCCGCTACCTTGGACCCTCTTCAGTTTGCCTATCGCCCAAATAGGTCTACTGATGATGCCATCTCTCAGGTACTGCACTCCTCCCTCACACATATTGACAGCAAAAATGGCAACTATGTCAGACTGCTATTCATTGACTATAGCTCAGCTTTCAATACTATAGTCCCCTCCAAGCTAGCTGTCAAACTCTCAGACCTCGGCCTAAACACTACACTCTGTGACTGGATCCAAGACTTCCTCACTGGCAGACCACAAGTGGTGAAAATGGGCGAGTTCACCTCCAACTCCATCACCCTGAACGTAGGAGCCCCGCAGGGCTGCGTTCTGAGTCCCCTGCTCTACTCTCTCTACACACACGACTGTGTGTCCTCTCACAGCTCCACTTCTATTGTTAAATTTGCTGATGATACTGTGGTTCTGGGCCTCATTTCCAACAATGATGAGACCGCATACTTGGGTGAGGTAGAGAGACTAACATCATGGTGCCAGGACAACTGTCTCTCTCTGAACGTGAGCAAAACCAAAGAGCTGACTGTAGACTTCAGGAAGAGACAGCAGCGGCCCTACACTCCTCTTATGATCAGCGGGACCCCTGTGGAGAGGGTGAGCAGCTTCAAGTACCTCGGTGTAAACATCTCCGAGGACCTGACTTGGACTGCACACATTCAAACACAGGTCAAGAAAGCCAGGCAAAGACTGTACCATCTGTGACAGCGGAGGAAATTCAGGGTCTCACCAGCTATCCTGAAAACTTTCTATTCAGGGGCCATAGAAAGTGTATTGACTCAGTGCATCTCAGTGTGGTACAGTAACGCCACAAAACAGGACTGCAAAGCTCTGCAGAGAGTCGTGCGCTTAGCTGAGCGCATCTCTGGGTCTGCCCTCCCCTCTCTGCAGGACATCTACCTCAAACGCTGCAAAAGCAGAGCTGCAAAAATAATCAAGGACTCAAATCACCCCGGTAACCACCTTTTCATCTCACTGCCATCTGGCAAGCGCTTCAGGAGCGTGTTGGCAAAAACTGAGAGACTGAGGAGGAGCTTCTACCCTCAGGCCATCAGGCTCCTAAACTCAGTCTCATAACATCTACAGGACTCATTTAATTAACTGTAACACCCATCATTCTCCATCATCCACATTGCTGCTATGTGTACATACCCGGTACAACCTGTTTGCACATTCCTCTTGCACATCCCTGGTTATATTAATATTTATTAAATCCACAGTAGACTGTATTGCACATTTTAGTTCATTGCACATTTTACTCCTTATTTTATTTTATTGTTTTTTACTTATTTTTTTATCTTATTCCTACCTATATTTAAATATATGCTCCTGTGTTATGTATCATCTTTTATTTTATTTTTTTGCACTGTCCATTGAGCGGACCCGTCCTGACCTACATTTCACTACTGATTGTACCCTGTATGATTGTGTATGTGACAAATAAACAAGAACCTTGAACCTTGATCCAAAATACAGCAAAAACAGTAATATTGTGAAATGTTTTTAATATTTAAAATATATTTTAAAATGTAATTTATTCCTGTGATCAAAGCAGAATTTTCAGCATCATTACTCCAGTCACATGATGTTCAGAAATCATTCAAATATTCTGATTTGCTGCTCAAAATACATTTATTATTATTATTATTATTATGTATTATGAAAACAGCTGAGTAGTTTTTTTTTCAGGTTTCTTCATTCTAATATTCTGATTTGCTGCTCAAAAAACATTTATTATTATTATTATATTATTATGTAGAAAAGAGCTGAGAAGATTTTTTTTTTTCTTTGATGAATAGAAAGTTCAGAAGAACAGCATAGTTTGTAACATGATAAATGTCTTTATCATGACTTGTGTGCTAAAAAGTTTTCATTTCTATATGCTGACTACAAGCTTTTGAATGGTATAGTGTATATTGTTACACTTGGAGTAAGACTGGAGTAATGAAGAAGATAATTCTTTACAAAAACATTACAAAACCTGGCATTTTCATAGTGTATATTGTTTATGTGCTCTGAAGGAAACAAACAAAAAAACAAACACACATGTTGAAATTCTGGGTTATTTCTCTCAGCAGATCTTCTTCCAGAAACAGAAAGTAGCATGGATGAACTTGTTTGTTTACGCGGAGGCGATGTGGGCGTTTACATTCGCGCGTGCCTCACGTGGATGTTTGAATCTGAAAGGCGCGACCGTATTAGATATAATGAGTTGAGACGGGAAAACTGGACATCGCATCAGTTTCATACGGATTACTTTAACATTGAATATTTGTTTTGGATGTAACTTACTTCATTTAAAAGTAGACATTTTACGCTTTCTATACATATATTTCTCATGTATTTGAGGCGAGTATTCGCGGAGATTCAGGTTGTTTTATTTACGTGTCTGTGAAAAAAGGTGACAGAGACAGAGCCGGCAGAGAACGCACCCTGTTTATTTTATTAATTTTAGAAAAGCACATTATTTCGTTGTTATTATGACTATACAGAAATAAAAGGAGACCCTTTGCAGTTTCAAATGATACCTTATTCTTATCTGTACAATCAAAACTGACAAGAGTATTTTTAGTTCTTTTCGCGGTCATAAAGAAAATAGGAGACAGCCTGCACTGGTGCGGGCTTCGACCCCAAGGTAAGCCAATCAGAGACAGAGTAGGGCGGGTCCATTGCCAACAGGGGGAAAAGACGCTGCAGGTGACGTGACACAGATGACTCGCAGATCCGACGACGACCCCCCCCCCCCCCCTCTCAAATATTATTTTTACAGATCTACGCGATTCACGTGAATGACCTATTTCAAGTTGAAAACGGCGAATTTCGCCGAAAGGTGACAAGTTTGCACCCCTGAAAATACTTCATCGCTCTGTCTATAGCGCATTGCGATTGGGTGGTTTACGCTGTCAATGCAGCAAAGCCGGCGCCAGCGCAGCACTGATGGGGGGGCGACTGAGGTAACGAAAGGGGGCGATGACGTAGCGCAAAGTAAAAATAAATAAATAAATAAAAACATATGTGGCCTATTCACGTATTTGTCGGACCGTAAACAAGCCTGCCCGCGCTACTACTACAACTATTAGAATACTGGGTTCACACACAGATAGTGTTTTGAGACAGGTCAGTGGAAGAGGATTTATTTTATTTTATTTTTTCTTCAGTGCAGTGTTTTAGAATGATGTATTAAGCGTGGAGAAGCTGCTATAAAAGACGAGAGCACAGCATTCAGATTCAAAGACATCCGTGGCGCATTTACTTTGAAATACAATGGAAAATACCGCAGTGGAATGAAGAATGCGTTCTGAGTGAATGACTCTACTAAAAGAGCCTACTTAGCAAATACAGATGGCAGAGTATAATAAAACAAAATCGCATCAAATTCGAAAATCTGACATCCAGAAATAACATGTCTTAGGGCAGCAGTTTTACCACAAATACGGGCCGCTGCTGGCCAAATGGTGCCCTAAGCAGAATTGTATTGTTGTGCCCCCTCCCCAAAATATTATGAAGTAAAAAAAACAAAACTATAGGGGTCAAAATAGACCTTTAATAAAATATAAAAGTAAATAAATAAATAAATTGTAATTAAATTGAATTATTTACAAATTACAATTACAGTTACCACCTATGGCTATGATTTTATTAATACAGCTGTCAGATCGATTTTATAGTCCAAAGCATTCAGAAATCACACAAAAGAAAATTAAGCAGCTTTACTACGATAAAACCATGGTTCATTTTTGTAAGGGTTGTGATGTTCACATGTTTTTCTTGAAGAAATTATAGAGGCTGTAGCATTTCTATTGCAAAAAGGTGGCCAAAAATAAAAGATTAAGTGGATATTTTAATTAAATATTTGGTCGATATTAAACAGCAGCCAGGCCTTTGGTGCCCTTTGCAGGCATTTGTAATAATATGTAGCCTAATGTACATAAATTGTATATTTTGTATTACTTTATGTATTTTAACAGTTATGCAATATGATTATAAGTAATTAACCGATCATTATTGCCTCATTGTTTTATATAATGTTTTATAAGTCATTTTAAAGGCTATTGTTCGCTTAGGTCTGTTTTTATAACCACAAAAAAAAAAAAAAAATCTCAATACTTATTTGCAAATTATTATTTGAAGTGACAAAACCACGGTTCATTTGTGGTTACCATGGCTACAAGAACATGGAAACTCAAAGAGAATATTAAGGCAGATGCTGATGGTGAAATTATTAGACATTATTAACGTCAACAACCAAAAAAGTTTCACAGGATTATGAACGTACATGAAAATGATGCACGGGCTTCATCTTGGGCTTTTTCCTTTTTCCTTTCTGGGCCCTGGACTCCTGATGTCTTTTCCCAGTAGCCCCTCACTGCAGAACAAAGATCCAGGGGGCGGGGTTGGATCCACATCCAGGGGGTGGAGATGGGTAGGTTTAGGGGTGGGGATGGGTGGGGTTAGGGATCAGGGGGTGGGGATGGGTGGGTTTAGGGATCAGGGGGTGGAGATGGGTAGGTTTAGGGGTGGGGATGGGTGGGTTTAGGGATCAGGGGTGGAGATGGGTAGGTTTAGGGGTGGAGATGGGTAGGTTTAGGGGTGGGGATGGGTGGGTTTAGGGATCAGGGGGTGGAGATGGGTAGGTTTAGGGGTGGGGATGGGTGGGTTTAGGGATCAGGGGGTGGAGATGGGTAGGTTTAGGGGTGGAGATGGGTAGGTTTAGGGGTGGGGATGGGTGGGTTTAGGGATCAGGGGGTGGAGATGGGTAGGTTTAGGGGTGGGGATGGGTGGGTTTAGGGATCAGGGGGTGGAGATGGGTAGGTTTAGGGGTGGGGATGGGTGGGTTTAGGGATCAGGGGGTGGAGATGGGTAGGTTTAGGGGTGGGGATGGGTGGGTTTAGGGATCAGGGGGTGGAGATGGTAGGTTTAGGGGTGGGGATGGGTGGGTTTAGGGATCAGGGGGTGGAGATGGGTAGGTTTAGGGGTGGGGATGGGTGGGTTTAGGGATCAGGGGGTGGAGATGGGTGGGTTTAGGGGTGGGGATGGGTGGGTTTAGGGATCAGGGGGTGGAGACGGGTAGGTTTAGGTCTATGTAAGGTGGGAGGAGTTGGATCTAGATCCAACTCCGCCCCCTGGATCTTGTGTTCTGCAGTGAGGACCATCTCTCTTTTCCCGGGCATAGTTTTCGATCATTTATGATAATTTGCATTCAGCCGCAAATATGACGTGAGGGCGGGCGCCAGCGCAGATGCGGGAAGGGCGCGTCACATGTGCTTAGCTACTGCGTTCATTTTTTATCATTATATATAGGCTATCTGTTCATGTTTATATTTTTTTATTTATGTATATGTATATATTAATATAGATCGAATTTAATAAAAAAAAAAAATTATGCCCTATGCAAACTGTGTACTCTGCTTATAGGGAGCGGCGGTACACCACCACAACCACCAGAAATACTCAATTGTGTCTGTTTTACAATGAAACAAGCTTATTGAGACCGATTCCCTGACATAACACATTCATTGCGGCCCATTTAACACATGCATCATTTTAAGTTTAACAAACTGAACAGCATCAAACAATACAGCAAAATAATCACTTAACTACGATAATCTAGCCCTCTATTAAACATTAAAAAATTATTTCATCATACCTTTAGCTTAGTCAGTAGTGCTGCATAATGACTGCATTTAGTTGAACCGCTTGCGCGGGAAGTTTGTGTGTCAGATGTAATTAAAATGCGACTTTGTGAAACAGACTGTCCTAAATGTTTGCTATAGTAGCATCATATTAATGCTAGAAAGCCTATTCGTTTTTTAAATAAACCATTATATTTCATAAATAAAATCTATTTTCACACTCATCTTGAGTGAGGGGGCGGGATAGTCCGAGTGAGGGGGCGACGCCCCCTCACGCCCCCCCGTGGCGCCGGCCCTGCAATGCAGGAGACAAACCGATGGGCCACTGACTGCTCGTTGTCCCTGTGTGATGGTCCTTGGAAAAAAAAATAATAATAATAATAATTCTGTCAGCCCCTTCAGTGCGTCGGCCCACCGGGAAAATGCCCGGTATGCCCGATTACCACTCCAGCCCTGCGGCTAAGTATGG
Source organism: Schizothorax lantsangensis (assembly GCA_027422415.1). Classification (NCBI taxonomy): domain Eukaryota; kingdom Metazoa; phylum Chordata; class Actinopteri; order Cypriniformes; family Cyprinidae; genus Schizothorax; species Schizothorax lantsangensis. The sequence goes on from JAPDDO010000287.1 coordinate 25,174, forward strand.
TGACCCATACTCAGAATTCGTGCTCTGCATTTTAACCCATTCAAAGTGCACACACACACACACACACACACACACACACTATTGCTGCACCTTTATGATATTTCTAACAAAATAGCTGGCTGTTATCATTACATTTGTATTATCATGTTACACTCTAAAAACTGCTGGGTTAAAAACAACCCAATTTGGGTTATTTTGGCAACCCAGCGCTGGGTCAAAAAGGGACGAACCCAGCGCTGGGTTATTTTAACCCAGCATGCTGGGTTGCTTTTTTATGGTTTAAAATGACTACATTGCTAGGCTAAAATGAACCCAAATCGAGCTAGGCATTAAACCTACAAATCTTGTTCATTTTAAAATCACTTTTACACACAAAGAATGAGTATCAAAAGATAAATATTTATTAAAAACAACAAGAGAAAACAGTCCAAAAGTAGCATGCATGTAAGAAGAAATGCAGAAATATATGGCATTAACAGCTAGAGTTTATAAATGAAGCATTGAACATTTGTTGAATATAACTTTTAAGATCAAATTTGACTTTTTTTGGTAAATTTTAAATATTGTATAATAATTGTACAATTAGTTAATAGTCAAGTTCTTTACAAACTATTCTATTCTACAAACTATTCTGGCATGAGAGTACACAAATAAACCACAACATTAACACTGGCGTTATAACATTTAACAGAAGCATATGTGTGTGAAAGAATGTGAGCATGTGTATGAATGACAGTGTAAACTCCATTTCTACTAAACAACACAGAACAAGCATTTAACATTTGGTTTTTACAAATTATACACTTATAGTTCGTTTCATAGTCCATGAATACAAATCATGCATCACTGCCAATTTTCATGATCTCTTTAGCATAATTGATATAGTCATGAAGAAGGGGGGAGTGAATGTACAGTGCTCTCTCCACCCTCAATACCACGACTGAGGTGTCTTTGAGCAAGGCACTGTGTGTGTTTCATCATTCTAGCTTGTGCTTAAGCAATAACAACTACAATGTATTTGGAGAAAAAGTGTTTTATCATATTTTTTTTTTTCATAGGATCCTCTGTTCCCAGACCCAACCATTCATCTGAAGGACTGTGAAAATGTGACAGAACCAGCAGTCACTGCTAAGGGTTCAAATCTGCAAAAGATGCTGAGAATGTGCTGAAGATTTTTCGGTAAACAGTGGAGCTGTGTTTTTTTCGGGATAAAATCACAATAACATTTACTTAACAATCGATTTCAGTAGTTTGTGATCTACCTGGAGTTAAAAATAACTCTGCCTCCAGTTATTTAGTTAGGCTTGGAAAATTATAAATTTTCTCAAGAAATTGTGAAAGCTCACGCTTACACTCGTGTTGATTTGGTTGATTTTTTTTCCTGTTAACAATTCTAATATTAATGTAGTATAACTGTGATATGTGTAATTTTAATGCACATTAAATTAAATTAAGTTTTTTCATTGCTTTCTCTGTCTTCAACCCCAACATTTTAGCTTTTCTTGTGCCTCAGGTCAGAACACATTTGAACTCATTCCATTTGAAATACTGGGGGGAAAAATCGAAATAATACATCTTTAAATACTAATAATTTACCATAATAGAGAAAATGGAATAAAATCAGTGAAAACAGATCAAAAAGTGACAGACTGGTAGTCTGCTTTTTATTTTCATAGCACTCTATACAGATATAAACTCCACAACAAACAATAACAAATGTAAATGATAATCCTTTATGGATCCAGTAAAACTTACAGTTACAGTGGTAAAAGTGCACAGTACATCTATAATAAAAGTGATGTAATCATTCTGGCCATTCATTCAGGGCTATTCTGTGTTTTAACTACAAATACAACATTAGGCTGTGGAGGTATAGTCTCTTGTAGGGGTGTAACGATACACGTATCGTGTACCGAACGGTTCACGGGCAGTTCCAAATGGAAGTGATCATCCCTATCCCCTTGGAGTGGGGACTTTGGAGTGAACAGGGCACGTGCGTGTCGTTATTTAGTCGTTTGGAATGCACTTGGTGAAGGGAGCGATCTAATTTCCTCATTATCTTCAGCTGGGATGTTCCCGTGACAACGCAGCACGGTGTCAGTCAGCAGATTCGCTGACGGACACCAGCATAAAAAAATATACATTTTAAAAAGTTTTATATCTATTATTTTTTATATATTATATAGCATATTTTAAAAACTTTTAAAAATATAAAATGTATGTTTATTTTCAACAGTTATGATAACAAAAATAAAAAGACATTTGACATTTAAACAGCGAATCTGCTGACTGACACCGTGCTGCGTTGTCACGGGAACATCCCAGCTGAAGATAATGAGGAAATTAGATCGCTCCCTTCACCAAGTGCATTCCAAACGACTAAATAACGACACGCACGTGCCCTGTTCACTACAAAGTCCCCACTCCAAGGGGATAGGGATGATCACTTCCATTTGGAACTGCCCGTGAATCGTTACACCCCTAGTCTCTTGGAAATGCAGAGAACAGGCTTTCTTCAGCTTTCCTCGAGGCTTGCGTTGTCCTGTTTGCAGTTGGCTATATATATATATATATATATATATATATATATATATAAAATCAGTCCACAGTTTTATGATAAGCTATGAAATCCTTATAATCTAGTGATGATAAACGCTTTGTAAATGAGTAGTGAAATTAAAGAGATGCTTTAGCTCCATCCCTATCCTGACAGTCTGACACTGTCTTATATATATGCTCACTGTAGCCAACATATTGTGCTCATAACACAATTTACTTTATGATATAAACTACAATATATATGTTTTCTTCTGTCCCGATATGAGAGTTATGGAGAGTTGCCCGCACCAATATGGCGGCGCCGTTGACGTGCGGTCGAGCGGCCAATGAGGCGTCTAGGTATTTTATATGTCTATGGTTCAACGGCTAGAGAATCCCCATAATGCACTGTGAGAATCACGCGCCGAGTGAATTCCCGCGTCTCGCCAGAAGATGGCGCCCACAGCTGAATCATCCATTCATTCATTTTAGAAGCGCTCGTCCATGGCGTAATACAGATACAAAATGAATTGTAAATTGACTATTAGGGTTTATACATAATTTTCCGTGACAGACTTCAACATAATCCTTCAATCTTACTACTGGAGCTGCCCATTTCAAATGATTATTAAACAGCAAGCAAATAAGCAAAAGCGGCAGTCCTTCGAGATGGTCCTCACTGCAGAACACAAGATTAAGATCTAGATCCAACTCCTCCCACCTTACATAGCCATCTCCACCCCTAAACCTACCAATCTCCATCCCCCTGGATGTGGATCCAACTCCGCCCCCTGGATCTTTGTTCTGCAGTGAGGGGCTACAGGCAGCTAATGTAGGGAATAGTGAATAAGGGTATAGGGGGCGATTTCGGATACAGCCTGAAACTGCCGGAAACGCGCATTTTCACGCAGTGCTGGATATTATATACATTTTCAGATGAAAAATACTTGCTCCAAGTGGACAGTTCTGTGAAGACATAGGTATTGTTTTTTTATTTTTTAGGTAACGTTATGCATAGGTGAAATATTATCTCAGTTTCAGTGTTGGAATGCAAGGACTGTTTGTCTAATGAAACAAGAAGGATTTTTCCGGTTATGATTTATTGTTATTTCTGCACATTGCCTAATTTGTCCGTAAAAGATTTGACAAACAATACCATAAATACATCTGTTTTTTCATAAGTAAAAAAAAAAAAAAAATGAAGTAATTTTTTTTTTACAAGCACTTAATTATTCAAATTGAATATGTTTTCAATAAGATACTGGAAATAATTTCTGTTGGTGAACAGTTTTATTTCTTAACTTTCTGAAATGACAAATGTATCTCCAATTATAGAATCACCCATACACACCAACATTTTGAATGACACTACACATTTGCAGTCACTTACTGTCCACATTCAACATATGCATTTGACTAAATCATCCTGCAGAGATTTAGGGTGAATCCCATTTCTCTGTCTTCTGTGACGTTGCTTTAACTTTACTTTTCAAACTAGAAGAGCAAAATAGATAATAAAAATGTAAAAACAACAGTTTACCCTTAATAATACACTCAGTGAGTGTTATTTTCAGCAAAGTGCAACCTGTTAACACCTTAAAAATGTTTTATATTTTCATGAAAATTTAATGCACGTTAAGAGCAGATATAAACAGTATTTCGCCTGACCACTTGTGCTCGAATCACTGAAAATGCATCTTATTACAAGAAGTAAAAAGGGTCTGAATGTAGTTTGTCTACTGATGTAAAACATTTAATCACACTATGAGGCCATGCTACTTTTAGACAGCATTATTATACATCACTTGATCTGTGTAACAGACTTAATGTATTGAAAGGTTTGCACACTTTCTATGGGACTATTATTTTGAATTGAAACCAAGTAGAGCCGGTTAGCAAATCAGTTTGTTACACACACAAGGATAAGGTCTGTCAGTTGTTGTCAAATTTTTTTCCGTGTGTGCTAAGAATAATTGCATCAGCGAACTACTAAAACTATATGTAAGAGTTGTGTATGTATGAGTTTAATGTATAACGTTACGGCCTTTCGGCTCTTCCGGTTACTTCTGTAACCAAACAGACATGTGATGTACAATAAAACATCGCAAAATGATCTCGAAAGTCTTGGCCATCATTCGGACGAGGTAGGCTACGCTACAAAGTGAACATGGAACATATTTAAAATAATAATAATACTTTTCCTCATTACGTTTTCATTCACACCAATGAAAGGTCTAAGCTAAGCTAAAAACTGCGTCACACGTCGTATTTCGATGTAGCCTTTAATTTACCAGAAGAGAGATTATAACAAATGCATGTCACACAATGGTCAAACAAAACACACCGACAACAAAATACAAATAATAAATTATTTTCTGTCGAATATAAAGTAATAAAAGCTTGTACGAACTTGAACCGGAAGAGATGTAACAGTTGTCTTACCATTGAAGAGGAAAAGAAAACAAGGGAGAAAAATTAAGTTCATCATGATGATGCTGTTTTTTTAAAAGAAAAATAATGCAGCTGATTGTACGAAGCATATGCTGTTATCTCGATGATAAAAATGATCTTAAGCTGTTGGTCTGGTCCTCTATGTTAACTGCCCCACCCTGTTACAGGCCCATGCATGCCTGAGGGATGCAAACAGGATTTTTTTTTTTTTAATGCTTATGTTATTTGTGTAAATGTTATTTTATTGAACTAATAACTGTATAGTGCAATTTGTTGTGTAGGATTTGATGTAATAAATGCGGTTGCAGAAATACAATTTTGAATGAACGTCTTTTTTATTCGCTTCACACTTGTTTTGTCGTCATAGCAGCAATATGTGCTTTATAAGGTGACAAAGGTAAACATGAAAAGAAAGTTAACACAAGATTAAAATAGTGATATAATGTGAAAGCAGTCTCGTAGAAATTAAAATTATGTCGTCAATTTCTGTCTCTCCGTTGACAGTCTGCAACCACTAGACTAAACAACTCCATATCGAATGGTTTAGTCCAAATTTTCAGAAGAGACTTTATATAATTAACAGATTATTAAGGCTTTTATTTACGATCTCTTTATGAAATTTACTAAGTGTCAAAGTGGGAGTTGTGTAGACCAGTGCTTCCCAAACCTGTCCTGGAGGACTCCCTGCCCTCTTGTATGTCTCCCTAATCAGACACCCAATTTAGTTTTTGCAGTCTCTACTAACGAGTTGATGAGTGGAATCAGGTGTGTTACATAAGGGAGACATACAAAAGGTGCAGGGCACCTATATATTATTAGTGAATTGTGTAAACGCGCCACATCCATACTGAAGCGCGCTCAAGGTGTTTTAAGCCTCTGCCGCCTGAATAAATGAGTAGGCCTACATGAACACACATAAACATAATCTCAAGAACTGCTCTGAGAGTTTTTATGAATCAAATAATTAGAGATGCTTTTGATTATTAAAATTTAATGAAATGATTAAAATGGAATATAGAAAAATAATAAAAATCACAAAATTTGTGATTTTTTTTCACAGGGTCTTAAAATGTAATTTTTTGTATGTAACTTTAAATAAATTACTATTAAATTGTTTAAATTTCATGATTTCAATGAATTAGACATGCTTTTTGATTAAAGTGCCTTAAGACAGACTGTTGCAAGACTGCTTTTAAACTAAACTCCATTAGTTAGTCAGTAATATTGGCTGTCAAACAAAGTTGTATTCGCTATAATAATAGGCCTATATGTAATATTTATAGTGTATTTGAAAACTTGGTCTGGCCTATGTCCTTATAATCATGTTGTTCATAAAGGAAGAATTTAGGTATAAGAAGAGGAGAATACAATAGCAGAGTCTAGTTAAAAGAGTAGTACACACATTCCAATGTGTGGAACTACCCAAGAAAAAGTTTAAGTCTGATGTAGCAATTAGTATTTAGCTGTCCTCTGAACTGTGATTCTTTTTGACTGTTTTACATGCATCAGATTTGATGGTTTGGTTCAGTACATTTTTTACACTGGAAAGCATATGTTTAGAGGTAAAGTTAGACTTAGGTTAGGTCATGCAGAAGAACAGGAAGAAGCCCTTAATCTATAAACTAAACACACACAAAAAACAAAACAAATGGCCACTCTCACCTACAAACTATTTGTTCACCCAGCAGATCAAACCACCTTTCTACAGAAATCAGACCACAGGTTTCTGTTCGACTCGGATGTTGAGCTGCTTTTGTCACACCTCAGCAAGACTGACAATAGACTCTTTTAACTTTAGTTTTTTTCCATGTACACAATTTAAACATGGACATTCAGCTGAATTATAAAATAAGGTCTATTTTACCATGACATTTAAGGAGATAATAATATTCCACTCTTCTGCTTTTGCATAATTAATATAGTCAGACATCTATACCTTTCAAATATTATTAATGTTAAATAATAAAGAAGAATGTTGTTTTCAAATATAAAAAATGGTTAAAGTCTTTATAAGAACCAGAAGAGAATTTATATGTAACTATATATAACATGTATTAAGAGAGCATGTGTGTGAACTAGGAGGGTCAAACTCTGTCGTGGGAGGATTCACACCAGACTGCGTGTTTTCAGCTAATAGTCTTATGGAACCGTTGAAGAAAATGTTTCACATGTTTGTTTTGTTCTGTTTGTGCTGGTGGCGCTTGATTGGTAAGTTTTAAAAATATTTTTATGGCTTCATGGCATTTTTATTTCATATCTGTTTCAGAACAGAGTAACAAACTACTGCTACTGTTTAGATTAGACAGTCTACACTAGCTGTTATCTCAGATCAAACTGAGATATTATTGTGAGATATACTCTGTCAGGCAATATATATTTTCTTCTGTTTGATCTTCAGGTGCGTTTGCTGTTGACATGAAGTCAGTGATGGAGGGAGAATCTGTTCTTTTACACTCTGATGTTACTGAAATACATGAAGACGATGACATACTGTGGAAATTTGGAAAGGAAGACTCTCTCGTAGCGAAAATCAATAGAGAAAAACAAATCTTCTCCATATTTAATGTTCCTGATGGGAGATTTAGAGACAGACTGAAGCTGGACAATCAAACTGGATCTCTGACCATCACAAACATCACAACTGAACATGCTGGACTTTATCAGCTAGATGTATTTGGAGCTGAACATTCATCAAAAGTATTCAGAGTTTCTGTCTATGGTGAGTAAAGAGTTTATTCACATATTTTTGTTTATTAGAATATTCTCAAGTTAAGATCAATCCACTGCATTTATGGCATAAGGCTGATTATCACAAAAATAATGATGACTAACATTGTTCATGTCGCTGTACTACTGAAACGGTGAGTATTTTATTGTTTGCAGATCGGCCACATTCACTGACATTGCGAGTCTCATTGTATCTCACGGATTTGTGCTTTTCTGCTGTAAATAAATTGTGGTTCTGTTTATTCTCTTATGTCTTCAAGCTTGTCTGCCTGTTCCTGTCATCAGCAGTAACTCTTCAAACTGTTCTTCATCATCATATTGTTCATTGGTGTGTTCAGTGGTGAATGTGGGTCATGTGACTCTCTCCTGGTACAAAGGAAACAGTTTATTGTCCAGCATCAGTGTGTCTGATCTCAGCATCAGTCTCTCTCTACCTCTGGAGGTGGAATATCAGGATAAAAACACCTACAGCTGTGTGCTCAAGAATTCATTCACTAACCAGACTCAACATCTCAACATTAGTGAACTCTGTTGGCCATGTTATGTCAATACTGATATACTAGGTATGTCAGTGCAGCTATGTACTAAGGTTCATTTACGGATCTATTTAATGTTTCTTGTAGATGGGACAGACAAATTCAGTCACACTTAACAGCTAATGTTGTTCATTACAGATCAGAGTCTGCCTTCATTTAACATGATTCTGATTTCTGCTGCTACAGCTGCTGGATCTCTGTTGATTGTTTCTGTGACATGCCTCATTTGCAAGAAATGTAAAAAAACAGGTGAGAAATTCAGTTATGAATGACAAATATGAATTCATGCATTTCAATCAGATATATAGATATCTATACAAGATTGCAAGCTTTGTTGTTTCAAATTGTTTGTGATTATTCTTAATGCAGACCAGACACAGGAAGAAGACATAACTGATTCAGACTTGTGTAAACCAAAAGCGGTAAGATCATTCTTGATTGTGTTGCAGAAAGACATGTTGCAGTCAGTTATGCTGATTTAAGTTTTGTGTGTAATGTTCATCAGGCAGTCAGTGAACAGACAAGCGAATTATAATTGCCTTTAAAGGATCCCTACTAGATAATTTTAAGCTTGTATTTAACCTATTTACATTAAAGGATTAGTTCACCCAAAAATTAAAGATCTGTCATTAATTACTCACCCTCATGTTGCTCCAAATCCGTAAGACCTTCATTCGTCTTCGGGAACAACTATTAAGATACTTTTGATGAAATCTGAGAGCTTTCTGACCCTCGATAGACAGCAAGGGTCCTACCATGATCAAGGTCCAGAAAGGTAACAAGAACAACGACAAAATAGTCCATGTGACTTCAGTGGATAAACCGTAATTTTATGAAGCTACAAGAATACTTTTTTGTTGCTCAAAAACACTAAAATAACAACTTTATTCAACAATTGTTCTCCTCCGTGTCACCCTAGCGCCATTTTGGAGAGTACCACAATGCATGCGTGTGCTTTCTTCTGAACGTAAACAAGGTGCAGCTCGTGTTCTACATCAGCAGCACTACACGCATTCGTTGTTTATGTGCAGATCAAAGCACACGCATGTGTCGTAATATTCTCCTAAATGGCGCTAGGGTGACACGGAGGAGAATTGTTGAATGTAGTTGTCATTCAGGTAACAACACACTATTAAGAATCAAGTGGGTGTAAACTTTTGAACAGGGTCGTTTTTTTTAATAAATTCAACTATTATTTTCTCTTGTGGACTATATGTAAACGTATTTTATGTCAAATATCTTATTCAGGTCAGTACTATATACAACCCCAAATCAGAAAAAGTTGGGACAGTATGGAAAACGCAAATAAAAAAAGAAAGTAGTAATTTCTAAATTTACTTTGACTTGTATTTCATTGCAGACAATATGAACACAAAATATTTCATGTTTTGTCTGGTCAACTTCATGTCATTTGTAAATATACATCCTTTCCTGTCATTCAGACCTGCAACACATTCCAAAAAAAGTTGTGACAGGAGCAATTTAGGGTTAGTAATGAGGTAAATTGGTTAAATAATGATGTGATTTGAAACAGTTGATGTCAACAGGTGATTGCAATTATGATTTGGTACAAAAGCAGCATCCAAGAAAGGTCTAGTCCTTTAGGAGCAAAGATGGGCCGAGGATCGCCAGTTTGCCAACAAATACGTGACAAAATTATTGAAATGTTTAAAAACAATGTTCCTCAAAGAAAGATGGGAATAGATTTGGATATTTCACCTTCAACAGTGCATAACATAATTAAAAGATTCAAGGAATCTGGAGGAATTTCATTGCGTAAAGGACAAGGGCGCAAGCCTAAGCTGAACAACCGTGATCTCCAATCCCTCAGGCGGCACTGCATCAAGAATCCTCATTCATCTATAAGCGATATCACCACATGGGCTCAGGACTACTTTGGCAAACCTTTGTCAAGTACCACGATACGTAGTTATATCCACAAATGCCAGTTAAAACTGTACTGTGCCAAAAGGAAGCCCTATGTTAACAGTGTCCAGAAGCGCCGTCGACTTCTCTGGGCTCAGAGGCATCTGGGATGGACCATCACACAGTGGAAACGTGTACTGTGGTCAGATGAATCAGTATTTCAGGTATTTTTTGGGAGGAATGGACGCCGTGTGCTCCGGACCAAAGAAGAAAAGGATCATCCAGACTGTTACCAGCAACAAGTCCAAAAGCCAGGGTCTGTCATGGTATGGGGTCGTGTCAGTGCCCTTGGCAAAGGTAACTTGCATTTCTGTGATGGCACCATTAATGCTGAAAAGTACATAGAGATTTTGGAGCACAATATGCTGCCTTCAAGAAGACATATTTTCCAGGGACGTCCATGCATATTTCAACAAGACAATGCAAAACCACATTCTGCACACATTACAAAGTCCTGGCTGCGGAGGAAGAGGGTACGGGTACTTGACTGGCCTGCCTGCAGTCCCGACCTGTCTCCAATAGAGAATGTGTGGCACATTTTGAAGTGCAAAATGCGACAACGAAGACCCTGTACTGTTGCCCACCTTAAGACTTGTTTGCAGGAAGAATGGGACAAAATTACACCTGAATCACTTCATCACTTGGTGTCTTCAGTCCCTAAACGTCTTTTAAGTGTTGTGAAAAGGAATGGCAACATTACAAAGTGGTAAATGCTTTACTGTCCCAACTTTTTTTGGGATGTGTTGCAAGTCTGAATGACAGGAAAGGATGTATATTTACAAATGACATGAAGTTGACCAGACAAAGCATGAAATATTTTGTGTTCATATTGTCTGCAATGAAATACAAGTAAATTTAGAAATCACTACTTTCTTTTTTTATTTGCGTTTTCCATACTGTCCCAACTTTTTCTGATTTTCTTTTTCTGATTTGGGGTTGTAAAAAATAGCATGCATGATCCCTCTTATTTTGGTAAAATAATTAACATTTTGCAGATTTTGCAAGGTGTATGTAAACTTTTGACCTCAACTGTGTGTGTGTGTATGTGTATGTATATATATATATATATATATATACAGTGAGGAAAATAAGTATTTGAACACCCTGCTATTTTGCAAGTTCTCCCACTTAGAAATCATGGAGGGGTCTGAAATTGTCATCGTAGGTGCATGTCCACTGTGAGAGACATAATCTAAAAAAAAAAATCCAGAAATCACAATATATGATTTTTTAACTATTTATTTGTATGATACAGCTGCAAATAAGTATTCGAACACCTGTCTATCAGCTAGAATTCTGACCCTCAAAGACCTGTTAGTCTGCCTTTAAAATGTCCACCTCCACTTCATTTATTATCCTTAAATTAGATGCACCTGTTTGAGGTCGTTAGCTGCATAAAGACACCTGTCCACCCCATACAATCAGTAAGAATCCAACTACTAACATGGCCAAGACCAAAGAGCTGTCCAAAGACACTAGAGACAAAATTGTACACCTCCACAAGGCTGGAAAGGGCTACGGGGAAATTGCCAAGCAGCTTGGTGAAAAAAGGTCCACTGTTGGAGCAATCATTAGAAAATGGAAGAAGCTAAACATGACTGTCAATCTCCCTCGGACTGGGGCTCCATGCAAGATCTCACCTCGTGGGTCTCAATGATCCTAAGAAAGGTGAGAAATCAGCCCAGAACTACACGGGAGGAGCTGGTCAATGACCTGCAAAGAGCTGGGACCACCGTTTCCATGGTTACTGTTGGTAATACACTAAGACGTCATGGTTTGAAATCATGCATGGCACGGAAGGTTCCCCTGCTTAAACCAGCACATGTCCAGGCCCGACTTAAGTTTGCCAATGACCATTTGGATGATCCAGAGGAGTCATGGGAGAAAGTCATGTGGTCAGATGAGACCAAAATAGAACTTTTTGGTCATAATTCCACTAAACGTGTTTGGAGGAAGAAGAATGATGAGTACCATCCCAAGAACACCATCCCTACTGTGAAGCATGGGGGTGGTAGCATCATGCTTTGGGGGTGTTTTACTGCACATGGGACAGGGTGACTGCACTGTATTAAGGAGAGGATGACCGGGGCCATGTATTGCGAGATTTTGGGGAACAACCTCCTTCCCTCAGTTAGAGCATTGAAGATGGGTCGAGGCTGGGTCTTCCAACATGACAATGACCCAAAGCACACAGCCAGGATAACCAAGGAGTGGCTCTGTAAGAAGCATATCAAGGTTCTGGCGTGGCCTAGACAGTCTCCAGACCTAAACCCAATAGAGAATCTTTGGAGGGAGCTCAAACTCCGTGTTTCTCAGCGACAGGCCAGAAACCTGACTGATCTAGAGAAGATCTGTGTGGAGGAGTGGGCCAAAATCCCTCCTGCAGTGTGTGCAAACCTGGTGAAAAACTACAGGAAAAGTTTGACCTCTGTAATTGCAAACAAAGGCTACTGTACCAAATATTAACATTGATTTTCTCAGGTGTTCAAATACTTATTTGCAGCTGTATCATACAAATAAATAGTTAAAAAATCATACATTGTGATTTCTGGATTTTTTTTTTAGATTATGTCTCTCACAGTGGACATGCACCTACGATGACAATTTCAGACCCCTCCATGATTTCTAAGTGGGAGAACTTGCAAAATAGCAGGGTGTTCAAATACTTATTTTCCTCACTGTATATATATATTCCAACATATCATTGAAGTAAAACAATTGAAAGTGGGGGGGAAAATCTCATTGTGAAATAAGTGCTTTATCTGGTTCATGTTGGCCACAATTATTGGCACCCAATTACTGCAACATCGTTTTCCCAACATAACAGCTCTGAGTTTTCTCCTATAATGCCTGAAAAGTTTGGAGAACACCTGATAAGAGATCAGAGACCATTCCTTCATACAGAATCTCTCCAGATCCTTCAGATTCACAGCTCCATGTTAGTACTTCTTCTCTTCAGTTCACCCCACTCATTTTCTGTAGGGTTTAGGCCAGAGGACAGGGACAGCCATGGCAAAAGATTAATTTTGTGCTCAGTGACCAATTTTTGTGTTTATTTTAATGTTTGTTTTGGATTGTTGTCCTGGTGGAGAATTTTTCTTGAAACCCTCCCGAACAACATGTGGTGATGTAAGGGATGTTTGATATATATTTTTTTTTAGGTTCCTGACCCCAAGACTCAACTAATCTCTACAATTCTGCAGCTGTGATCCTTTGAGATTATTTGGCCACTCAAACTTTCCTCCTCACCGTGCATTAGGGCGATATAGACTCGTCCTCTTTCAGGCAGATTTTTAACATCTTTAGTTGATAGGAACCTCTTAAATATTACCCAGATGGTGGAAATGGGGATTTTCAATGCTTTAACTCTTTTCTTACAGCCACTTTCTATTTTGTGATGCTCAACAATCTTGTTCTGCACATTAGATCTATATTCTTAGGTTTTACTCCTTGTGATGGATGATTAAGGGAATTTGGCCTTTGTGTTCCTCATATTTATAATCCTGTGGAACAGAAAGTCATGGCTGGACAATTTCATGCTCCTAGTCACCCTGGTGTGCTAAAAAATGGAAATATGAATGGAAATATACTTCAGAGATATTTTACTCATAATAATTTCTAGGGGTGCCAATAATTGTGGCCAAAATTCATTGGAGAAAAAACATTTAATTCATCATGAGATTTTCTCCCCACTTTCAATGCTTTTACTTTAATGATAGGTTATAATTTTGTGAATTTTGTGAGTGAAAGAACAAAAGGATAAACAATGCAGATTTATTTTCACAGCCACTTTTGCTCATATTTATCAAGGGTGCCAATATTAGTGGAGGGCACTGTATATATATATATATATATATATATATATATATATATATATATACAGTAGTGGCAGTGGGGTTCCGTCCATATAAGCTGCTAATACGCCGCATACCCAGGCCGTCTGAGAGAATGAGTTCACTGGCTATAAAAATGATTTTTTGGTGAAGTAAATACTACATAAAAACAAATGTAATTTCTACATTAAATAATTTAGTTCAGGCAAGAATAAAAAAAAATAAAGTAAATTCTATATTAGTGCTCAATTTAAGCTTGTAGAAATTAAAGTTTGAACTTATAAGTATATTTTACTTGGAATTGTTTGTTATGTTTACAAGGATTCTTTAAGTAAATATCAAAGTCATGATCCCGTTTTTCCCATCATGCACTGGGGCATGAATAATTAAAATGGTTAAATTTGTCACTGTTTTTGAGTTATATTTACACAGTTTTATGGCTGCTTGTGTTGTTAGGTTTAGTAACATACTGTTTTGTGACATCTGGACTTGATTTTCTACTCAAAATTACCCATTTATACTCACTAACACTATCCACTGATTGTCACCGTCATTGTGTATGGTGTACCAAGTATTCAGGTCTCTGTGTTCATTTGGGTAATAATTCTATTGAGTGGGCATATGATCTTAAAAGGATAGCAAGCTGTCTACTTGTTTACTTACATGTTTGTGAGTGAATCACATGGTTTAATAGCATGGTTGTTTCCCAGTGCTACATCGATTGAGTACATTTTAGAAGCCATGACTTAGTGAAATGTACTTAAGTATTGCAGATCTAAATTAATATAATTAAGTAAAAATGACTCATCAAACTCTAACTGGCCATGTTAAATTTACTTATTTCCTCTACTAATTTGACCTAACTTAGTTAAGTAGATTTTACTTAATTCAATACTTACATATATTTTAAGTAAATTGTGTGCAAAAACTTGCCAAATAAAAATTAAGTAAATCTCACTTATTGTTTTTTTAGTGTAGTATGTGATTTTATTCAACAATAACAGGTCAATTGTACAGAGCAGTAACGGTCAAATTTACTTAAAATGTGGTAGTGCAAATTGTTACGAAGATTTTATCAAGTAAATCTTACAAGTTTTATTTTTCAGTGTAATTAATATAAACATGATTATAAGTTGATACCTTATCATTTGAGATATGACTTAAACCTACTAAAGTGTTGGGAATAAGTATGTAAAATTATTTATTTGAAAACAACTGTAATTTTCTGTAAATCTACATCAGTGACGGGAGCTTCCTGGTAAGCGGACTCCCCAGCTTTCTCGCCTCCGCTCTGTTGCTATGACTCCTCAGGATAATAGCGCGTTCTCAGTGTTCTGCTGGTCTGCGGCAGATTTAATGCGCGAGGTAAGCTGTCCGCGAAGCGCTCGCCCAAGCGGAAAAATGCGCTGTTGCCGAAAATTACATTGTGTTTGATGCAAAACTAACTCGACGAAATCATATGAAAAACAAACAAAAAAAACACATCATAACTGTATATTTTCATGCTTTCTCAAGCAAAGCAAATTTTGAAAGTCCACTAAAAACATATCTGGTCGTTGTTGAAGACGTTATTATCAACATGCCTAAGTAGTAAATAAATAAATAAAAAGTTTATAAAAATGTATATAAAATTTGAAATAATAACAAACAAATAATAGGAAACAATACCTTTGTTTTCCGTATTCTTGTGTCGCTTACAGTTAAAGTCCTTCTGTGATTTTGTTGTTTGCAACGTTACTTGGCAATATTTTAAAGATATTATTATTTATTTATTTATTTATTTATTGGTATTTTGCATGGTCTATTATTGTCATCTGGGTGGGAGTTTTAACTCCTATTCACTGGGAATAAAAAACATAAAATCATTCAGTTGATGCAGAGACATATAGACCGGGGGAATCCTCCATCTCCCCATGCTCTGAATAGTATGCAGCCTATCATAACGTAACTACGTGTAAACGTTATTTGGCGGGGTTTACTTGGAAAATCAGCTGTTTTCTAGCATTCGAATAACTATGAATAAACCTGAAACTATAGAAGAAGGATTGGAGATGAATTTCCGCCACTGAATAAAAAATGTAAAAGGTAATTGCGACTTTTTATCTCACAATTCTGACTTTTTTTCTCATAATTGCATGATACAAACTCGCAATTCTGACTTTTTTTCTCAGAACTGTGAGATATAAACTCGCATATCAGTCTTTTTTCCCCCTCAAGACTAACTCGCAATTGCGAGATTATATCTCACAATTCTGAGAAAAAAAGTCAGAATTGCGAGAAAAAAAGAGTCTGAATTGCAAGATTTAAACTCGCAATTGTGAGTTTATAAAACGTAATTCTGACTTTATAACTTGCAGTTGTGAGTTTATATCATGCAATTCTGAGAAGAAATAGTCAGAATTGTGAGATAAAAAGTCGCAATAAGAGGAGGGGGGGGTTGCCTTAATCTAAGCACTCAGCATAGCCGGTTAAAAAAGTCACCGCTCGCCACTGAGTAGTGGTCAGAATTATTGGCACCCTTGGTAAATATGATCAAAGAAGGCTGTGAAAATTAATCTGCTAATCGTTAATCCTTTTGATCTTTTATTTAAAAAAATCACAAAAATCTAACCTTTCATTGGATAATAAGAATTTAAAATGGGGGGAAATCTCATTATGAAATAAATGTTTTTTTTCCTCAAATACACATTGGACACAATTATTGGCACCTCTAGAAATTCTTATGAGTAAAATATCTCTGAAGTATATTCCCATTCATATTCACAATTTTGAGCACTCCAGGGGATTATGAACATGAAATTATCCAGCCATGGCTTCCTGTTTCACAGAAATATAAATAAGAGGGAAAACAAAGCCCAAATTCCCTTAATCATCCATCACAATGAGAAAAACCAAAGAATATATTTCTGATGTGCAGCAAAAGATAATTGAGCTTCACAAATTAGTGAAGTGGCTTTAAGAAAAGAGCTAGAGCAGTGAAAATTCCCATTTCCACCATCAGGGCAATAATTAGGAATTTCCAATCAACATAAAATGTTACGAAACTGCCTGGAAGAGGACGTGTGTCTATATCGTCCTAATGCACGGTGAGAAGGAGAGTGGCTAAAGACTCTCCAAGGACCACAGCTAGAGAATTGCAGAAAATAGTTGAGTCTCTGGGTCAGAAAAATTGTCAAACAGCACCTACATCACCACATGTTGTTTGGGAGGGTTTCAAGAAAAATTCTCCTAGCTCATCCAAAAACAAACTCCAGCATATTCAGTTATCAAACATGACTGGAACTTCAAATGGGACTGGCTTCTATGGTCAGATCAGATGAAACAAAAAAATTAGTTTTTTTTAGCAGCAAACACTCAAGATGGGTTTGGTGAACACAAGGATAAAAAGTACCCCATGTGTACAATGAAATATACTGCTGTATTTTTGATGTTGTGGGCCTATATTTCTGCTGGAGGTCCTGGACATCTTGTTTAGACACATGGCATCATGGATTCTATCAAATACCAACAGATAAAAAATCAACAAGTGACTGACTCTGTTAGAAATCTTATAATGGGCCATGTTTTGATATTCCAACCGTACAATAATCCAAACACAAACCTCAAAAACAACACAAAAATGGGTCACTGAGCACAAAACCAAGCTTCTGCTGGCCATTCCAGTCCTCTGACCTGAACCCTGTAGAAAATGAGTGATGTGAACTGAAGAGGAGAAGCACCGTCATGGAGCTGTGAATCTGAAGGATCTGGAGAGATTCTGGATGAAGGAATGGTCTCTGAGCTCTTGTCAGGTGTTCTCTAACCTCATCAGGCATTATAGGAGAAAATTTAGAGCTGTTAAACTGGCAAATGGAGGTTTCAAAAAGTATTGAATAAAAGGGTATAATTATTTGTTGCCAATGTGTATTAGAGAAAAACATTTATTTCATAATGATATTTTCCCCCATTTTAAATTCTTATTATCCAATGAAAGGTTAGATTTTTGTGATTTTTTTAAATAAAAGATCAAAAGGATTAACAATGCAGATTAATTTTCACAGCCTTCTTCTTTCTGTTTTATCATGTGATAGAAAGTCTAAGGCCTTCTCAAGCCGTACGGCTGACCCATCTAATCTGCGGCCTGTAATGCATCAATCTAAAATTGCTGTAGAGACAAAATGTAATTCCATCAAGTTAGCATTTTTAAACATTCGCTCACTAAAAAAATAAATCATTTGTGATCAATGATTTAATAACCACAAACAACCTGGATTTTATGTTTGTAAATGAAACATGGCTTGAAGACAGCTGCAGTGCAACAGTCCTAAATGAAACAGCCCCTCCTAACTTTAATTTTATAAGTGTCTGCAGGACTGTTAGGAGAGGAGGAGGTGTAGCTGCTCTATTTAAAGATGTTTATCAATGCAAGCAAGTGTCATTTGGTCAGTACTTGTCTTTTGAATATCTAGGTATTGTGCTGAAAGGTGCCCCACGCATTCTGTTTATCATCATTTACAGGCCTCCAAAATACTCTCCAGCCTTTGTTGAAGAGTTCACAGAACTGTTATCAATGATTTCCTCAGAGTTTGACTGTTTTGCTATTGCAGGGGATTTTAATATTCATATAGATAATGCTGAAATCAAAACTACAAAAGAAATTATAACTGTTTTAAACACTTTTGACCTGATTCAAAATGTGCATGGACCAACACACAATCGTGGACACACTCTAGATTTACTCATCAGTAGAGGTCTAAACATTTCATCCATTGTTATTAAGGATGTAGCACTGTCTGATCACTTCTGTATTTTCTTTGATATACTGATCTCTGTCACCACTGAATCTAGATCTGTCTCTGTCAGAAAGAGATGCATTAATGAGAACACTAGTGTGCTATTTATGGAGGCTATATCTTCAACACCACGCATTTCTGCAGACTCTGTTGATCTTCTCCTGGATTCATTTAACTCAAAAGTTAAGAATGTTATTGATGATATAGCTCCGATAAAGGTCAGCAAGAAGACAGGCAGACAAAAATCAGTTTGGAGAAAATCAACAGCAGTTCAGAATATGAAAAGGCAATGCAGAAAAGCTGAGCGGATGTGGCGGAAGACGAAACTTGAAATTCACTATAGCATCTATAAAGACAGCCTTCATGCTTTCAATGTGGAACTAGCCACAGCTAGACAGACCTTCTTCTCAAACCTTATAAACAGTAACTTAAACAACACTCGTACTCTTTTTGCTACTGTTGAGAGACTGACAAACCCCCCAAGTCAGATTCCTAGTGAAATGCTCTCCGACAGCAAATGCAATGAGTTTGCTTCCTTCTTTTCAGAGAAGATCAGTAATATCAGAAAGGAGATTGGCACATCTTCCTGTAATACAGAGGTCACACAGATTCGACCGCAATCTCAAAAAGAAGTGACTATGTCTGTTTTTGAAACAACTGATAGCAAAATTTTGGAAGAAATAGTACAGCATCTTAAATCGTCAACCTGCTATCTCGACACACTTCCTACATCTTTTTTCAAAAGTGTGCTTAACAGTTTGGAAGTAGATCTCTTGGAAGTGGTGAACACCTCACTTCTTTCTGGAACTTTTCCAAACTCCCTGAAAACTGCAGTTGTTAAGCCCCTTCTGAAAAAGCGCAATCTTGATAGCACCATGTTGAGCAACTATAGACCAATATCAAATCTTCCTTTCATAGGTAAGATTATTGAAAAGATAGTTTTTAATCAGCTGAACAACTACTTAAACTCAAATGAATACCTGGATAATTTTCAATCTGGCTTCCGTGGGCATCACAGCACAGAGACAGCACTCATTAAGATAATAAATGATATTCGCTTTAATTCTGATTCTGGCAAAATATCAGTGCTGGTACTGCTAGATCTTAGTGCTGTGTTTGACACTGTCGATCATAACATACTTCTAGAGAGACTGGAAAACTGGGTCGGGCTTTCTGGGTTGGCACTCAAATGGTTCAGTTCATACTTAGAAGGGAGAGGTTATTATGTGAGTATAGGAGAGCATAAGTCTAAGTGGACGTCCATGACATGCGGAGTCCCACAAGGCTCAATTCTTGCACCGCTCTTGTTTAGCCTGTATATGCTCCCACTAAGTCGGATAATGAGGAAAAACCAAATTGCCTATCACAGCTATGCTGATGATACCCAGATCTACCTGGCCTTATCTCCAAATGACTATAGCCCCATTGACTCCCTCTGCCAGTGCATTGATGAAATTAACAGTTGGATGTGCCAAAACTTTCTTCAGCTAAACAAGGAGAAAACTGAAGTCATTGCATTTGGAAACAAAGATGAAGTTCTCAAGGTGAATGCATACCTTGACTCTAGGGGTCAAACAACTAAAAATCAAGTCAGAAATCTTGGGGTGATTCTGGAGACAGACCTTAGCTTCAGTAGTCATGTCAAAGCAGTAACTAAATCAGCATACTATCCTCTCAAAAACATTGCAAGAATTAGATGTTTTGTTTCCAGTCACGACTTGGAGAAACTTGTTCATGCCTTTATCACCAGCAGGGTGGATTATTGTAATGGTCTCCTCACCGGCCTTCCAAAGAAGACCATTAGACAGCTGCAGCTCATCCAGAACGCTGCTGCCAGGATTCTGACTAGAACCAGAAAATCTGAGCATATCACACCAGTCCTCAGGTCCTTACACTGGCTTCCAGTTACATTTAGGATTGATTTTAAAGTACTTTTACTCGTTTATAAGTCACTCAATGGCCTAGGACCTAAATACATTGCAGATATGCTCACTGAATATAAACCTAACAGACCACTCAGATCATTAGGATCGAGTCAGTTAGAAATACCAAGGGTTCACACAAAACAAGGGGAGTCCGCTTTTAGCTATTATGCCGCCCGCAGTTGGAACCAGCTTCCAGAAGAGATCAGATGTGCTAAAACATTAGGCACATTTAAATCCAGACTGAAAACTCATCTGTTTAGCTGTGCATTTGTTGAATGAACACTGTGCTACGTCCGAACTGACTGCACTGTATTTTATGTATAATCATATTCTATTTAACTGTTTTAAATTTCATTTTAATTCAATTTCTATAACTTTTTAAAATTCCTTGTTTTTATTATTTTTAATTCCTTGTTTTTATTGCTGTGAATGACTATTTCACTTTCTTTTATATAAAGCACTTTGAATTACCACTGTGTATGAAATGTGCTATATAAATAAACTTGCCTTGCCTTGCCTTGATCATATTTACCAAGGGTGCCAATAATTCTGACCACTACTGTATATATATATAGGAGGGATCATACAAAATGCATGTTATTTTTTATATAGTACTGACCTGAATAAGATATTTGACATAAAATACGTTTACATATACGAACGCTTACATATACGCGATTACTGTAACGGCTCCTATAAAACTCCAGATAGTACTAATCTACCGTCCCCCTGGCCAAACTCTAGCTACCTTCCTAGAGGAGCTGGACGGCATGCTGTCCTCTTTCATGGAGGATGGCACTCCACTCCTAGTCTTTGGCGATTTCAACATTCACCTAGACAGGCCTTATGCTACAGACTTCCATTCACTCCTAGCTTCATTTGATCTCAAACGCCTTACCACTACTAGCACGCACAAATCAGGCAGCCAACTTGATTTAATTTACACACGCAACTGTACTACAGATAACATTCTGGTACAACCACTACATATCTCTGACCATTTCTTCATTACATTTACCTTACATTTTTCTACCCAGGTGCCACCAGCTCCCTTACCGGTTACTTTCAGACGTAACCTACGCTCCCTTTCCCCCACCCTTCTTTCCTCTGTAGTATCCTCCTCTCTTCCCTCACCTATCCATTTCACATCTCTGGATGTGAATGCAGCTACTGACACTTTATGCTCTACCTTAACCTCTTGTCTAGGCAACGTTTGTCCTCTCTCCTCCAGGCCAGCACGGGCTACCCCTTCTAACCCCTGGTTATCCGATGTTCTTCGTGAGCATCGGACCACACTCAGAACGGCAGAGAGAAAATGGCGCAAATCAAACGATCCGTCTGACCTGACTAGGTATCAGTCTTTGCTTTCGTCTTTCTCTACTGAAGTCCACACTGCCAAATCCTCACACTTCCACAACAAGATCAACAGTGCTCCAGACATGCGTGATCTCTTCAGAACATTTAATTCTCTCCTCTGTCCCCCTCCACCACCGCCCACCACTTCTATAACAGCTGACGACTTTGCCACTTTTTTCACTGACAAAACTAGAACAATCGGTAACCAGTTCTCAACTCCACACACACAGGACCTCCAACCAACCACATCCACTGCTCAAACTCCCATCTTCTCCTTCTGTCCCCTCACCGAGGCGGAAGTATCCAAACTTCTCCTCTCCTGCCATCCTACAACATGTCCTCTTGACCCAATCCCCTCTCACCTTCTCCAAGCAATCTCTCCCACACTCTTACTGGCACTCACACACATTATCAACACATCTCTCCGCACTGGCATCTTCCCCACAGCGTACAAGCAGGCCCGGGTAACCCCACTGCTCAAAAAACCTACATTAAACACTTCTCTTTTAGAAAATTACAGACCTGTCTCTCTCCTTCCATTCGTAGCGAAAACACTCGAACGAGTTGTCTTCAACCAGCTCTCACTGTTCCTTTCACAGTACAACAAACTGGATGATAAACAGTCAGGTTTCAGGAGTGGCCATTCAACAGAGACTGCGCTACTCTCAGTCACTGAAGCCCTACGAGTCGCAAAGGCCGATTCCAAATCATCAGTCCTCATTCTGCTCGATCTTTCTGCTGCTTTTGACACTGTCAATCATCAGATCCTCCTGTCCACCCTCTCATCGCTGGGCATCACTGGGATTCCACTTCGCTGGTTTGAATCCTATCTCACCGGTAGGTCCTTCAGGGTGGCCTGGGGTGGGGAGGTATCCAAAGCACATCAACTGGTCACTGGGGTTCCTCAGGGATCGGTTCTTGGACCCCTCCTCTTCTCAACATACACTACATCACTGGGACCCATCATACAGGCACATGGCTTCTCCTACCATTGCTACGCCGATGACACACAGCTCTATCTCTCTTTTCAACCAGATGATACAACGGTAGCTGCACGGATCTCAGGCTGCCTGGCGGACATCTCGGCATGGATGAAAGAACATCACCTACAGCTCAACCTGGCAAAGACTGAGCTACTTGTCGTCCCTGCCACTCCGACTCTACAGCATGACTTCTCGATTCAATTAGGCACATCAATAATTACCCCATCAACTTCGGTCAGAAATCTTGGTGTAATCTTTGATGACCAGCTGACCTTCAAAGAGCACATTGCAAAGACTGCTCGATCTTGCAGGTTTGCGCTACACAACATCAGAAAAATCAGGCCCTTCCTGACAGAGCATGCTGCGCAACTTCTTGTCCAGGCCCTTGTCGTTTCTAGGCTGGACTACTGCAATGCCCTTCTGGCTGGTCTTCCATCAAACACAATCAAACCTCCACAAATGATTCAGAATGCAGCGGCACGACTGGTCTTCAATGAGCCCAAAAGAACCCATGTTACACCTCTCTTCATCTCACTGCACTGGCTACCAGTGGCAGCTCGCATCAAGTTCAAGACACTGATGCTTGCATACAGAACGACCACAGGCTCAGCACCCTCCTACTTCCACGCACTATTACAAATCTACATCCCCTCCAGAAGTCTGAGATCTGCTAGTGAGCGACGCCTTGTGGTACCATCACAGAGAGGCTCAAAATCACTCTCCAGAACATTCTCATTCACCATTCCTGGATGGTGGAATAATCTTCCCACCCCTATCCGGAATGCTGGATCCCTGTCAATCTTCAAGCAACAACTGAAGACTCATCTCTTTCGGTACTACTTGACTTCATCCTAAACTTTAAAAAAAAAAAAAAAACTTTCCCTTTATCTTTCTCTCTTTCCCTTGCTAGCTTGTACTTATTTGAACAATGACTGAGACTTGGTGTTACGAGCACTTCCTCTGTCTGATTGCCTCTTCATGATGAATCGCTTTATGTACTCCCCAATTGTAAGTCGCTTTGGATAAAAGCGTCTGCCAAATGACTAAATGTAAATGTAAATGTAAATATAGTCCACAAGAGAAAATAATAGTTGAATTTATTAAAAAAAACCGACCCTGTTCAAAAGTTTACATCCACTTGATTCTTAATAGTGTGTTGTTACCTGAATGACAACTACATTCAACAATTCTCCTCCGTGTCACCCTAGCGCCATTTAGGAGAATATTACGACACATGCGTGTGCTTTGATCTGCACATAAACAACGAATGCGTGTAGTGCTGCTGATGTAGAACACGAGCTGCACCTTGTTTACGTTCAGAAGAAAGCACACGCATGCATTGTGGTACTCTCCAAAATGGCGCTAGGGTGACACGGAGGAGAACAATTGTTGAATAAAGTTGTTATTTTAGTGTTTTTGAGCAACAAAAAAGTATTCTTGTAGCTTCATAAAATTACGGTTTATCCACTGAAGTCACATGGACTATTTTGTCGTTGTTCTTGTTACCTTTCTGGACCTTGATCATGGTAGGACCCTTGCTGTCTATCGAGGGTCAGAAAGCTCTCAGATTTCATTAAATTTCATCTATCTATATATATATCTATATATCTATATACATATATATATATATATATATATATATACTGTATATATATAGATATATATATGGAAATATAGAAAAACTGGGAAAAAAAACTGTAACCGTTGGCCTTTGACTTAATTTAAGTTTCCTCTGTCTTTTGTAACTGTGTGTTTAAAACAAAACACATTATTTGTTACAAAGGAAGCTAACATTAAAGGTGATCAGGTGGTTTTGGCTATGCATCATTATAAAATGGCTAAATTCACTGAACTCACCCAAGGTCTGCTCACTGTTCTGTATTTTGTCATTAATAAATTAAAATTTTGTAACTGTGCATCTCATTCAACCGTTTAAAAAGTCATGTTATGTATGAAGTATGATGGTATCTCCTCTAGCTGTTGTTCTTGTGCTGTTTTGTTGATGCTACAGTTCTAAACTTTGAAATAATCAAGACACATTCAGATAAACATACAGTTAAATACATAAATAAAAAAAACTTTTTCTGCTCAATATAGTGGAAATAGTCTGCAAATAATTTGCACTCCGAGTACATTTGAAGCAAATTTCTATTATTAGTTTCTAAAAGGTTGCATCTGCAGAGTCTTGATTGAGTGTATTTTTTCCTTGCAGAAATCAAAGAAGGATGCTGTGTATGAAAATGTCCCAATAAAACGATGATCAAATACTCTATCTACTGGAATGTTAAATATTGGAAGTTAAATACCGGACGATGACTCGCACATTTTGGTCTTATTCACATTTATTCTCTAATAGGATGTCTCTGTTTTGTTTTAACTCTTGTATCACATTTTTGGTGTTATTGTGATTGTATGAAATTTTGTTTTCATTTTGTGGTTCCAACTTTTAGTTTATCATTTACCTAACTTAAATTATTAAAATTTTAATTACATCCCCTCTCTGTACTATTTTATCATTTACTGTCCTTGTTTTATTCTTTTTAGGAAATTAAATTGGATATCAACTTAATTGCATAGTGATTGCACATATACACTATGATTTGCTGGACATTTTGGCAAATTTATTACAAGTACATCAAAATCACATATCTAAGAAGAAAATCACATAGGAGCCTATCTGAATAGCGCTATACTACTCACTAGCAGGCACATGCACTCATAGACATCAAAGGGGGCTTGAGCACCTGCCCTTTTTCTTCCTCACGAGAAAGTGCCCTTTTTTCTGGGCGTTTTCTTATTTATTTATTTTTTTTGCTTTGGTCGGGTCGGGAAATGTTGAAACTCTGTTGAGTTCCAATGCCTTTCTCCCCTCCGCATCTCCATGCATTGATTGGCTCATCACAGACACAGAACAAAAGACTGAGCTACTTGGGCCTCAAATTTACAACTAATTATCCAAAAGGCAAATATATAGTTTATTTGTCTTGCTAACATCCATGATTCATGTAATAAGTTAGTTAAAGTTTAGCTAAGGCAATATATCATGGGCATATATATTACAATAACACCAAAAGAAGTAAAACTTTGTATTGTCTTGTGCAAAATAAACAAATTATTAGTGAAAATATGTCCCTCTCTCCTTTGTGCAGTCATTTATTCTAAATATATACTTGAAACTAATATCATGGAAAATATTGTGGCTTAGGTTCCTTTGTTGTTGCCTGTTAAAATTAGTGAATGCTAAAAAAGAACATGGTCTCTATGTGAACTGATCATTTTTTAGACATCTGATTTGTAGGAATCCAGTTTGATCTCTGACCGGTGACTCTTCTATGAGTTTTCAAACAGTTACATCTTGTCATGTCATGGATTGTCATATCATGGATTGAGTACTTTATTTGACTGTGAAGCTGTTCTGTGTGGATCAACTGATGTTAGTAGCAGCACTTCTTCGTCTTCATCATCATCATCATCATCATGATTATATTGTTCATTTGTGAATGTGAGTCATGTGACTCTCTCCTGGTACAAAGGAAACAGTTTATTGTCCAGCATCAGTGTGTCTGATCTCAGCATCAGTCTCTCTCTACCTCTGGAGGTGGAATATCAGGATAAAAACACCTACAGCTGTGTGCTCAACAATCCCATCAGCAACCAGACTCAACATCTGGACATCAGTCAACTCTGTCACACATGTTCAGGTACAGCAGCACTGATATTAGTGTCCATGTACACATTACTTACATTAATGTTTCTCCTTTACTCTCCTTCTTATCCTCCAGACTCTGTATCACTGATAGTGCTGATTTCTGCTGCTGGATCTCTGTTGATTGTCACTGTAATTGGGATCTTCTGGATCTGCCGGAAACAAAGAAAAACAAACCAAGAAGGCAAGTGTTTCCTACTGCTTTCAAAGTGCTTTATTCAGTTAATATGAGTAGTAACTGAAATGTAGTTATTGGCTTAAGCAATTTCCGTATACACTCATATCAGAAACATAACCACGTTTATATACAGGTAATGAGACTCGACCAAACTCTACTCATTTCACCCGGAAGACAAAAACAACAAAATATTTCTCAAACTGCAATTAAAAAAATACTTGAAATGCAAACAAAGCAATTAAAATCTGCTAAACGCAAACAGAGAAATGCAAATCTGCCAAAATTCAATAATAAACTTTCATAATCAATGTTAATTTCGAGGGGTGAGAACCAGAAGGGCTTAAGTGACATTTTTGGTGAAATGGAGATATATACATCAAATGAAAGCTCCCAATGAGCTCTTTCTACTGGCAAAAGTACTGTCATCCATGAGTGTACACATTTGTATTATAAACAATTGAAATCAGTACACAAAGTCAGATCAAACTATGGTAACATTTTTGTTTTGGCTCTCCTGTAAAGTTCACATTCCGAACTACATTCCAAGTCTTTTAAGCAGAGCATTGTGTCATATGGACTGATATTATGGTAGTTAGTGATATTAAACTGTCCCTCTACAAGAGATGTGTAAACATTCTTCTAGATTATTTGCTGTTTGTCATACAAACCAGAAGTGACTAATTATAATGTAAAAAATATGCCATGTCATTCATTAATGTTAATGATAATAATTTCAATAATAAAACAAATAGATAGCATTTTTATTTCTGAATTGTCAGAAAGTCCAGGGCCACTTTTTAGACCCAGTCCACCCCTGCTAACATGTACTATTGCTAGGAGTATTTCATAAACAAACTTAAAACTTATTTAACTTATAACTTTGTTGTTCTTAATTGTTGAAATATTAATTTTTAGTTACAATGAGACAATGAATATTATGAATATTACATGATATGTGTCAGTGTTTCTTGGATTGAATGATGGTTTTATGGGTTTTGTAAGCATCTGTTATGGTGCTGTAGTTGATGGATCATTATACATACAAAAAACATGTAAATGTGACTTACAGAGACACACTGACATCAATAAATAATCTTACCAATTTCAGTGCATCTCGTTTGTGAAAAAGTAGGTTTAGCGTAAGTGATCTCTTCATCGCCAGTCTCACCTGATTCTACAACAAAACTCATTTTGAACTAGGCTATTATAAGTCTTGTATTAGTGCTGTCAAAGTTAAAGCATTGTATCAAGGTTGGGGATGAAGGGATGAGGCGAGGACTCAGTGGTGCAGGAGAATGGGCTTTTTATTATTTAAAAATAAAACAAAACAACAAAAACTACCCCGTAGGGGAAAAACAGGACAGCTGGCATGGCAAGGCAGGGCAAGGCAGGGCAAGGCAAGGCAAGGCAAGGCAAGGCAAGGCAAGGCAAGGCAAGGCAAGGCAAGGCAAGGCAAGGCAAGGCAAGGCAAGGCAAGGCAAGGCAAGGCAAGGCAAGGCAAGGCAAGGCAAGGCAAGGCAAGGCAAGGCAAGGCAAGGCAAGGACAGGATACGGACAGGATACAGACAGGATACAGACAGGGTAACATCAATGACGAACTGGCAGGGGACTGCAAACACAAGGAGATTATAAAGGGAGCAAATGAGGAGGTAACGAGGTATACACAGGTGGGGCAAATTAACCAATAATCAGGTAACAAGATGGGTGGGGTCAAGACAATTGACATGAGAGCACATGGCACACAGATAACTAAGACAAAAGCCATGTGCTCACACAAAACAAAACACAAGCACATGGCCAGCAAAACAAATTACCAGCCATGTGCAAAACAGGACACGAACACGCAGCTAATGAGAATACTCATAAGCCACCTGTTCACACAAGACACGACAACATGAAAGCACGCAGCCAATGAAAAACACGAGCTGCATGCCACACAGCACAAGACATAACATGAATGCACGCAGCCGATAAAAACACGAACTGCGTGCAACACCACACACACACAACACACGTGGACAAGAGAGCGCGCAGCCGAGCGAACTCGAGCCGCACGCTCACACAATGAGACAGAACATGGAGCGCGAGTGTCCGAACCCCGACACGAACCGAAACTCAAGACATGAGTGCCGGGATCCGAACACCACGCTCCAACACAAAACAAGGCACGCAGACAAGAGAGCACGCGGCTCGAGCACACTCGAAGCCGCGCACTCACATAAAAACAGGACATGAAGGGAGTGTCAGGGCTCTGTCACAAAACCATGAATAACACTAGACCGAAGTGACAGAACCCTGACACATTGATGCATGTAATTAATTAAATATGTTTCAGGTGGCAATTTGTAAACAGCATCAACAAATTCTGATTAGGCTATACATTGTTCAAATACACAAAAATTCCGGAGCTGAGTATGTTTATCACTAAATTTAAAGAGATATTCTATTAAAAATAATTTATAAATCAAGCCCAGATCAAATGTCTGACAAATAAATTCATGCAAATTCATAATGAAATACAGTTTTGATTTAAACTCAGTAAGTGAAACATCATCTTGCAGAGATATGTTAATTTGAACAAAATCCTATACACATTTTTATTAACAATTAAGGGTAATTTAGGGTAAGGGTAGGTATGGATGGGTAGGTTTAGGGTAGGGATACGTATGGACATTAAAAAAAGCCTCAAACCACACGAATCAAATGCTGGTAGCACAATCTGATAGGTAGCATTTGTCGCTATCGATTTGTGTTACCTATCTTTTTAATGGGAGGTAGCGCAATCTGAGCGGGTAGCACAAATCGTTAGAATACCGGCCCACATTGTACCGGCCCACATTTCCCACACCGGAAAAACTCCCGGTGCTCCAGATGGCCAGTCTGCCACTGCATGTTAGCATACTAAAAATATTTAATTTATGTACAGTATGTAACATATGGGATGAGCAAGAAGAGATTTTAGTGTGTACTAGGATTAAAATGACTATTGCTCATTGTCAGTATTAGCATTAGCGTGGCTGTAATGTAGTAATGTAGCTGCCAACAACCAAAGCACAACTGAAACCACACAAAAATTAAAAGATAACAGAAACCCTTCAAAATCTCCAACATAACCTAATGTTTCATCTTAACATTTTAACATCTTAACATAACTCTCTTAAAAATCCAGCTGAGCATTTTCAGCATCTTAAATAACTGATGTCATAAGACTGACCACATTATAGGTAAACAGATCTTTCCTGTGAATCAGTCAGGAAGTCACATGATACGCGACCAAAGAAGGTCACAGGTCTGTGAGAGAGTCACCCTAACAATATAATTGTGCAAAACATGGCTAAAAGTAATACAATATTATTATCACTTCAAGAGCCATATCACCCTGTAGACTAAGTGGCCTAATGGATAGAGAGTCAGACTGGTAACCTGAAGGTTGTGGGTTTCAAGTCCATCTCTCTATCAATTAAGACACGACTACCTAATGATGACTATGTTAATATGTGTGTGTGTGTGTGTGTGTGTGTGTGTATATATATATATATATATATATATATATATATTAGGGGTGGCACGGTACACCGATGTCACGTTTCGGTATGTACCTCGGTTCGGGGGTCAAGGTTCGATACAATTTCGGTACAACAGGAAAAAATGCTCGGTTTCTTTTCACTTATTTTGAACAGACAGTAGTGCAAATTACAAATTACAATCTAGATGTGAAAATAGTAAGTATTATTACATGTTTATATATATATATATATATATATATATATATATATATATATATACTGTATATATAATATATATATATATATATATATATTAGTGCTGTCAAATGATTAATTGCATCCAAAATAAACGTTTTTGTTTACATAATATATGTATGTGTACTGTGTTTTTTTATTATGTATATATAAATACACACACATTCAGTATATATTTAGAAAATATTTACATATATACATTTATTATATTTTATATTATATATAAATATATTTAATACATGAACATAACATATTTTTCATAAATATATACATGCATGTGTTTATATTTATATATACACAATAAATATATGCAGTACACACACATATATTATGTAAACAAAAACTTTTATTTTGGATGCGATTAATCGCGATTAATCATTTGACAGCACTAATATATATATAAAATGTTTTGTTTTCATTGTGAGTGTACACAAATAAAAGCAGACCTTTATACAGTGATTATTAATAAGACAATAAGTGTTTAAAGTTGATTCTGTTGGTATAAGGAAACAGTTGAAGTGATTGCGCCGGAGTGTACACACACAAACACACATCAGTTCCAGCATTGCTAACTTGACAGCGCAGTTGGTACTTTATCAAAATAAAATACAGTGAGCCAAACATCAGCGCGCCTGTCTCTGTGTCACCGTTTGAATGCGACTGAAGTACAAAGCCTATAATTTACATAATAAATAATAGTTTAGCATTCAGATTATGGAGCAAATTTTGTGCCGATATTCATCAAACAAATCCAGCGTTTTGCAAATAAACACAATCTGCTTTGCAATGAAAAACTCAACTTTCAAAGAAACGCAAAGTGATTTGCAAATACAAAACTCTGAGAGAAAATGCAGACGTATGGACAAACATGTATTGTGTGTTACAACTGTGAGACTCATTTGCCTTTTTATGACGAAACTTGACTTGATTTTCTCACAAATGCGTGCAGACAGATTTTCTCACATGAGTGAAAACAGATTTTCTTACAAATGCAATTGAGCAACTTCCTTTTCCAAAAACAGCAGATGGTGCTGTTGGTCAATTTACGCTAGTCTCTCGAGACGCCTGTTTACCTTTTCAGGGAATACAGCAGACCAGCATGAGTGGGGAACAGGTGAGTTTCTGTCTTACTATATCTATAATTAACCATTTAGATGTTTTCACAAAGCCTACTACAGTGTCAGTGAAATTCACAATAAGTGCTGTAAAGTTGTTAACATGACTGATTAGTTCAAAAATAAGCAGTGACATGGCTAAACATTTAACTAGGCAGTCTTTCTCTATAAAAACTGATCCATTCTCTGTATCTCTTATCCTCTGTTGGATCGCAGGATATAGAATATATAGGCTACATATGTTGATACAATTGTTCAACATTCAAAACAAAATGCAGGAGTGTAACAATAAATTGTCACAATACGTATATTGTAATACTAAAATAAAGATTTATTTTGGATAGCGACAACTGTGTACCAAAAATGAATTTTATTTTTACGTTAGGTCAAGTAAGATTTATTGTCATTCTGCTATATATGTTGAGACATAGCCTACAGTGGAGAGAAATGGTGTAGGCTACCTCTGCAGTAAAAGTTTAAACAAGTATAAAACTACACGTAGACAACCTACTGAAAGGAGTAGGCTAAACTAATTATACAAATAGGCTACTATAATCAAACTAGTTTAAGTTCAGACGAGCTTTATTGTGATTCAGCTATATAAATGTAGCAAAATATAATCTAAACATCAATATCCTTTTCGAAAATGAACCATGGTTTTACTAAATAAATAGCATGGTATTTCCAGTAAAGCTGCCATTACAGATATGGTAACCTGCAAAAAAAAAAAACATGGTTACCACACTTTTACTATAGTAAAACCAACTTTAATTTTCGTAAGGGATATCATATTGTTTATTATCATATTTATGTTTATATATAGCATACAGTAGTTTATATACACACCTTGTACAACATTTAAAACTTAAAGAGGCCTGTAGGAGATATTTCATATTTCAACCATTTTACTCTGAATACTGGCAGATTTTAGTTTGACAATAGCCTGTTTGGAAAAGTCCAACTAAAAATATGTAGCTTTTTATATATAACTGAGCAACATTTTAACTCATGAAGTTAAGAATAAAAGGCTACTGTCAGGAATTATATTTGTGACTCTTCAAAAACGTTCATCATTTGAGTCACTCCGAGAAGAGTCCTCGCTGTCCAGAGTGTGTCTTCACCCGTGTAGCATACCATCATCCAATGCGCAGAAAAAGAAAGTAGGCTAAATTCTATGATGAAACTTGATATTTTGATGCCATTTTGTCAGGGGCATCTACATGTTTATCTGGCTGATCTCAGATCATTAACATGTGAACAGAGCTCTCAGTCTGAGGCGGGATCACATTACAGGAGAAACTGTACCTCTCCTTACTTTCATACAGATTATAATGGCCTAATCAGAGACATATTTGTATTCAATTTGAATTGGTTTATTTAAAAGTAGACATGTCAAGCTTTCTACACATACTGTATATGTATCATGTATGTGAGGCACATATTCACTGAGATTCAGGTTGTTTTATTAATATGCCTGTGAAGAAAATTCCCAGAGGACACAACCTGTTTGTTTTCTTTATTTTACAAAAGCACGTTGTTTTGTTGTTATTCAGACTATACACAAATAAAAGTAGAACCTTTGCAGTTTAAAATTATGCCATAGTCGTATCTGTATTTTTAGTTATTTTTGTGATCATCATGAAAATGTGAAAAAAAAACACGGTCTTCGACCCCAAAGATTATTTTCTAATCATTCCATTGTTAAAATCATTCTGAAATACTGGTAAACCACTGTTTATTAAAATGCTGAATTTAGTATTATATCAGCGTGAACTTGATCCTTCTCCAATTCACAGGACAAGAGTGACACCAGAAGAGAAATATTCATCATTTTGCTTAGCTAAAAAATTACATAATTATTTTAGACACAAATGATTGCACAGTGTAATAACATTTAAAAAGTTTTAGATATTGCACTAAATAATGTGATTTATTTTCAGGTTTTTTTTGTTAATAATTAATGACCTCTTGGGTGATATTACTATATCTGATACTAAATTAAATTGTCTAAGCTTTCATTTTTGGTACACAATATTGTCGATATCCATAATACATTTGCATTTTAAAAGGTACTACAGGTGCATCTCAATAAATTAGAATGTCGTGGAAAAGTTCATTTATTTCAGTAATTCAACTCAAATTGTGAAACTCGTGTATTAAATAAATTCAATGCACACAGACTGAAGTAGTTTAAGTCTGTGGTTCTTTTAATTGTGATGATTTAGGCTCATATTTAACAAAAACCCACCAATTCACTATCTCAACAAATTAGAATACTTCATATGACAAAAAAAAAAAAAAAACATGTTTAGTGATTGTTGGCCTTCTGGAAAGTATGCTATTTTACTGTATATGTACTCAATACTTGGTAGGGGCTCCTTTTGCTTTAATTACTGCCTCAATTCTGCGTGGCATGGAGGTGATCAGTTTGTGGCACTGCTGAGGTGGTATGGAAGCCCAGGTTTCTTTGATAGCGGCCTTCAGGTCATCTGCATTGTTGGGTCTGGTGTCTCTCATCTTCCTCTTGACAATTCAGGTCAGGCGAGTTTGCTGGCCAATCAAGCACAGTAACGCCATGGTCATTGAACCAGCTTTTGGTACCTTTGGCAGTGTGGGCAGGTGCCAAGTCCTGCTGGAAAATGAAATCAGCATCTCCATAAAGCTTGTCAGCAGAAGGAAGCATGAAGTGCTCTAAAACTTCCTGGTAGATGGCTGCGTTGACTGTGGACTTCAGAAAACACAGTGGACCAACACCAGCAGATGACATGGCAGCCCAAATCATCACTGACTGTGGAAACTTCACACTGGACTTCAAGCATCATGGATTCTGTGCCTCTCCACTCTTCCTCCAATCTCTGGGACCTTGATTTCCAAATGAAATGCAAAATTTACTTTCATCTGAAAAGAGGACTTTGGACCACTGAGCAACAGTCCAGTTCTTTTTCTCCACAGCCCAGGTAAGACGCTTCTGACGTTGTCTCTGGTTCAGAAGTGGCTTGATTGCCCTTTTCCTGAAGACGTCTGAGCGTGGTGACTCTTGATGCACTGACTCCAGCTTCAGTCCACTCCTTGTGAAGCTCTTCCAAGTGTTTGAATCAGCTTTGCTTGACTGTATTCTCAAGCTTGCGGTCATCCTTGTTGCTTGTGCACCTTTTCCTACCCAAATTCTTCCTTCCAGTCAACTTTGCATTTAATATGCTTTGATAGAGCACTCTGTAAACAGCCACACCTTTCAGTAATGACCTTCTGTGACTTACCCTCTTTGTGGAGGGTGTCAATGATTGTCTTCTGGATCATTGCCAAGTCAGCAGTGTTCCCCATTATTGTGGTTTCAAAGAATAAGCGATACCCAGAATTTATACTGTAGGGATGGTCATTTATTGAAACTCAAATGTAAATATTCTAATATTTTGAGATGCTGATTTTTGACTTTCATGAGCTGTAAGCTCTAATTCTCAAAATTAAAACAATAATAAAAAAAAAAGTTTTACTTTACATGTATTGAATCTAAAATATATGTAAGTTTCACTTTTTTAAATAAGTTACAAGAAAAATTTATTGAGATGCACCTGTATATGAAAGTGAAAGTGTCTAACAATGAAGTTAAATCTCTCTCTTTCTATTTATGTATTATTAAGTTTACGAAAGCCTGTCCTAGGAACCAAAGTTGTTGACCACACGGACTGATTTATAGTGTGACATGCAGGAAGACAGTTTGGTGAACGTTCATCTCTGCACGTTCGTTTTATGCTCTGTGTAATGCGTTTATGCCTTGATACCATTAATACAGATGTCATTGCCGAAGAATAACTGGTTCAGATGACAACCCAAAGACTGTTCAATAAATACATCTTTGTGAAGAATCTCTTCTCCGATCCCTGATTCTCTTACCGGAATCCCGTCCATATTTGGCCGCCTCAATCAGCGTAATATAGAGTTGTAGCGTGCCTCCGCTACATTAAGTGTTTTTTTTTTCTTCTTAATTTTTGCTATGCCACACCATAGGACAAATGTATGGTGCAGTTCAGTAAAAAAATTAAAAATGCAGTGAAAGAATTGACAAAGTTAGTGACCTTTTATTTTTTTCTCTAAGATCAGACTTCATACTACATAAATATATGCATTTTTTTTTTCAAAAAATGTATTTGTCATCTACCCATATATACTGTATGTGTGTGTGTGTGTTATGTTTATTGAATGCAATTTCAATTACTCATACAGAAAGAATATGACATCTGAATTTATTTTGCTTGAACATGCACTACTTTGATAAAAATGCATTTTTTTTTTCAGTTTTTTGTCCAAAATGTATTTCTGATGAAACCTATCTGCATTCAAGTGGTGATAAAACATGAACACATGAAGATAGAATAAAATGTTTTTTTTTTTTTCTTTTGAAAGCAGAGGCTCGGTTCTTTATTTTGATATACAATATGTTCATATATTCATAGCAGAAAATATTCTGAGAGCCGTCAAATTTAGGTGAAAATCATCAAAAATGCTGGCGGTGGCTGGCAACTTTTTGAAAAAACGCTGGAGCGGAAAGAGTTAAATAAATAAATAATTATTTAAAAAGTAAATTTAAAAAAAATCAAAATCAACAGAATAATTTACAAAACATTAAAAATTTGACATAAACTGATGCAAATCAGATCCGAGTCAGACGTGATGATCAAGAAAAGTTGTCAATTTATTCATAAGTTTTTCAAATATGCAAAAGAAGAATACAATAATCATAACTGAAGTTTAAAAGATTAAATTTTAATGAATATTGTCACTCCAAGAAGTTTATAAAATACTTTCCGCATCTATAAAAATAAAACTCTACTACTTCTATGAGTTTAAGTTCTGAGTAAAAATAAATCTTATCAATCTATAGATTTACCAAATCTGAGTAATCAATCTGAGTTACCAATCTATATTACCAAATCTAAGTAATATAAGTCTACCTTAAAATACAAACAATCAATAGGATAGATGGGCGCCTAATAGTTAATGCAAGATGTGAGTAGAGAAAATGAGAAAGAGAAGTAGACGCGAAGAGAAGTGTGAAATTATAGAAAAGCCCAAAGTCAGGAAGTCCATACATTCTTCAATGAGATCAGATAAGGGAGGGGTAAGCACCCTGCACTCCTGCTTAGTCATGTTTACTGACTGACTTAGCCTTAGTTATGTTTAGCCATGCATAGGGTATTGTAAGGACATTATTAATCCTGCACATCTCTAATACACTAAGTCTGCAAAGCATACAAAAGCATTGTGGGTTTTAATTTTAACATCTAGACCCAAGACGAGCTAGACAGCTCAGGTATCCTGACATGTCTGGATCAAAAATAAACATAGCCTGCATATTCAGACCTAATGGGCTTTGACTTCCAAGAAAGCATTGTACAAACAATTTGCAGAAGAGGTCAGGGGCACAAAGAGATACCCCATGTTCTAAAACACATACATTTTTACGCACAATTTAAGACATAAACAACATCATCCTCACATACACAAGTCATGTATAGCCGAGTCATGAGAAGCACATGGATACATGTTACGTACATACAATCAGTAATACATGTTGAGAGAGTAGCCTATGATTAATAAGTGAATAAATGTGTACAGCATACAAAATGAATAAATGAGAAAATAAAGTAATACCCAAAAGTCTAAAAGATAAATTCATAAAGCAATTCATAATAGGCCTACATGAAAATTATAATAATGCATAATTATAATAAACTGGAAATATTTGATTTTCAACACACCATAAACAAATGAAGAGATTTTGTGTGAAATTAATAAATAAATATAACAACCGTTACGTTGGCCATTCTAATCTCCTTTGTCAGTGGAGAAAAAAATTACTCGCATACATGCTGAAGATTCTCTCCAGCACTGAGAGAGTTAAAGGAGTTAAGGAGGAGTTAAGAGTTATCATACACCTGTCTCAGACTGGCAGCCAATCAGAGTGAGATGAGGTTACACACGCCCAGAGCCGTTCACGCCCGCACGCACCCGTCTCAGGAGCCAATCAGAGCAAAGAAGGCAGCTTTCTATAAAAAAGAGAGGATGTCCATACAAAACAAACCACTTTCTTTTGTCAGGAGAGAGTTCCCTGTGCAGAAGTCATTGAATTATTCCTCGTTTTTAACGGTATGGAGCAAATCCGTCCTGTAAACGGAGAACCTCATTGATGAAGTTACTTTTTGCACAGGCTTTGCAGCAGTTTTTTGACGATTGGTAACCACTGCCATAGTCGAAAAAGCTGTTTTACTCCGAAACCTGCAGCGCGTCAGACTATTCATATTAGATTATAATGATGGTTGCACTAGGCCATATCACATTCTCATAACCATGCATTGTCAGCTGGCAAGTAACACAGTTTCAGCGTGACTTTTAACTCGCATTTTGCGCTTCGCGTGACATGGGGTCACAAGCTTATTAGAAAACATTTTTACAGTTTGTTTAGTAGCCTAATTGTATAAGGCCATTTTGAGATTTCAATTATTGTACATTAACCAGCCATGAGACAAGAGAATACAGAAAACTGTAGGCAATGAGTTCGGAAAAATAACAACCTGATAAATTAAAAAGTGAATTCAGGTAAAGTGGGTCGTTTAAGCTTGATTGTACTGTGCTCTATGGGTTTACACTTTCAAAGCAATGGTTCTTAATTAAGGGATACTATTTCTCTAAATGATTAAAACAAAGTTTTGGTTGATGCAATATGACACTGGTGAATGTGGTTACACCTCAAAAGAGGACTGTGTTATGGTGAAAAGTAAAAAACCCTTTGACATAAGATTTTTATTTGTAACATATAAGGCTGCTCACTAGCTAATTGTAAACTAACATTATGATGACAGTTCCTGTTTTATTCAATACTACCATCAACAGGAAATAAAATGCAAAGAATAAAAATGTTAGTTTTCTTGAAAGGTGTTTAAATCTTGCAGGCCCTCTTTGTCTAAATGTGTTAGATAAAGTGCGCCAAACTTTAACTTTCAGTAATAATACCCAAATTCATTTAATAAATTGACATTCGCTGGTTAATTTATAGTTGAAATGTATAATTTACATTTTTAGAAAACAGAAATGTTTTCTGGATGGAAGAAAGGAAAAGGAGAATAGAAAGGAAGTCAAGGCATGAAGTTCAATCTGTGGAGTTAAGAAAGGATGAGAGGAGATAAATATAGACGTAGAATATAAAGCTTTAAAATATGGACACAATTAAAAATAGTTTCAAGTGTTTAGAGAGCATAGGCTCATTTTCACTTAAATGTTCCTCTTATTATTATTTTTTTAGCCTATTTGTTGTTGTGTTAGTCACATCTTTAATATATTGTAGAGTTAATTTTTTTTAATCAATATTCTGATATTCAGATTCCATATTTAATGTCAGCACATCATGGTCTTTCAGTTGTTTGGAATTTCACACATGAATGAGATGTGGATTTGCATGTGATTTATTTTACTCATGTTATACATTTTTGGGGTTTGTTAAATGTTTGTTTGATAATGTGTTACTAAATCATGTGTTTCAAAATAATTTTGGATAAATAAGGGATGGCCCACTTTACCTGAAAAGAAATCTGTTTGGAGTACATGATCTCTAAATGTTTATTGGTGTATATCTTGCAAATAACACTTTATATGAATTGTATTCAAATTGAAATATTAAAGTCCACAAATTAAAGACAAGAAGGAAAAAAAAATCTAGGTATCTAAGTTACACGTTCTACAAAAAGTGGCCCATTTTACCAGAGTTCACCCTACCTGTATTTGCTGCAAAATTTCAGGCACCTAACAATTTGTCAACGTCAACACAAAAGGGCATAATTACACAGCGCAATTAAACAACATCCAGCATAATTCAACGTTAGGCTATTTGTTTTTTCGGACTAATTGTAATCTCTTTTTTTTTTTTTTTTTTTGCTTTTAATGAACAAGATTTTCTGTGAATAGGAGACGTTTTAAACAAAAGTGCATACGTAAAATCAAAATGATTAGTCTATCAGGCCAGTTCAAGTGTTCATTTTCACAGTTATTTTGTTTTATTCATGGCCTACATTTTTGTTTTGATTTATAATAACCTTTAATTTAGTAAATTGTTTAGTGTGTTAATGACTGAAAAACCTATGATGTTATTTTACACAGGGCCGTAATCACCGTAGACATTGAGGGGGACAAGTCTCACAAGTCTGGTAATAAAGCCTCACATATTACCAGACAACAGCTTACTTCCACAATGAAAAATAAGGTGGATATGTAGTGACTCAAATGACATGACTCTTTTCCTCAAAAAAAGCTGGGTGTGTGAATTACCTGCAATAAAGTTGCACCCCCCCCCCCCCCCCCCCCCCCAATGTTCAAGACATGTTTACGGCCTTACTGATACAAATGTAAAATTAATATTTAAATTGCTATTTTTCTCTTGCCAGGTGTGTTTGTTACTTATACAGATGTAGTGAAGCCAGTATCAGTGATGGAGGGAGATTCTGTCACTCTAAAGACTGCTGTTACTGAAGTACCGTCAGACGATCAGATAGTGTGGAAGTTTGAACCTAAAGGCATTCAAATAGCTGAAATCATTATGCATATCATTAATATGTTTGACTGTAATGTAACATTTGGACACAGACTGCAACTGGACAGTCAGACTGGATCTCTAACCATCAGAAACATCAGAACTGAACACACTGGACTTTATAAACTAACCAGCAACAAAGGAATGCACAAGAGATTTAATGTTACTGTGTATGGTGAGTGAACTGAAGTGTATTTTAATGTGCATCTGATGTAAATTTCAAGTTTTGTGTATATAATTGTGATTTGTGATGTGCATCTGATTAATGATAAAATGTTTGTTTTATATTGTTACAACCACATTCAAGATGAAAACTGTTTAAAATTGTCTTTCTGAGGAAAAGACTGCAAGACTCACCTTCGCTTCATGAGTGATTAATAGATTGTAGAAGGAGGACTGTTACATGGTTTTGTACAGGCAATTTACCAAGATAACTTGCTGTTTTTCAGCTCGTCTGCCTGTTCCTCATCACCAGAGGCTCTTCAGAATGTTCATATTGTTCATTGTTGTGTTCAGTGTTGAATGTGAGTCATGTGACTCTCTCCTGGTACAAAGGAAACAGTTTATTGTCCAGCATCAGTGTGTCTGATCTCAGCATCAGTCTCTCTCTACCTCTGGAGGTGGAATATCAGGATAAAAACACCTACAGCTGTGTGCTCAACAATCCCATCAGCAACCAGACTCAACATCTGGACATCAGTGGACTCTCTTACATGTGTCCAGGTATGTCAGTGTTGATATGTGATTTATGTAAAATTCATGTAAAATATATTTAAAATCCACTCACACTACTTGCTGACATCCTCCTGTCTCAGTGTCTCTGATAGTGCTGGTTTTTGCTGCTGGATCTCTGTTTATTGTAGCTGCAGTCGTGATGTGCTGCATCTGCAGGAAATGTAGAAAAACTGGTAAGGAATTCAACTATTACCTATAAATATTAACTAATGCATTTGGATGAGATACAAGATTGCAAGATCTGTTGTTTCAATGTCTTTATTATAGTTACTGCCGTTAAGACACTGGAGGAAGACCGTATTGATTCATCAGAATCTTGAAAACTGGTAAGATCATTCATGATTGAGTTGTAAGAAGTTGTTGCAGTGAGTTAGTCTGATTGAAGCTTGCTGATTGAAGTTTTGTGTGCAATAGCATCAGACAGTCAAAGAACAGATGTGGGTGGTCAGCCTTGATCATTATTACCTACAGTATAGGGAAGAGCTTGAAAAAGGATCCCTTTTAAACATGTTTTTACCTTATTTCCATTAAGTGTATGTGGCATACTGATATTAATTTGGTTACCTGAATTGAGGGAACAAGATGTCGCATCAGTAGCTGGTGCTGTGTGGGAAATACCTTTTTCCTAAAAGTACTGAAGCGTTATTGAGTTACTGCAGCAGCTGGATTGGAAATGAAAGTAATGAAATATTTTAGCTCTGTTTTTCTGCCTGAAGTCTGACAGCTTCTCTCTTATTTCAACCCCTCACAACTGTGCATGTTTGATGATCATTCATTTGACCATTCTATTTAAAAAGTCATGTGATTGGATGTATGATTTCCTCTAGCCACTCTGTGTTAAGATCCGTTCTTGTGCTTGATGCTATAAAGTTATATTGTGAAATATTCACTCTGATTATTTTGAAATGGTATTTAAACTGTTTGCTGATTCTAGATTTCTTGTTTGTGTTTCCTTGCAGAAATCCACAGCAGATGCTGTGCATCAATTTCCCCAAAAAACAATGATCAAATACTGTATCTACTGGAACTGATGCCAGAGTTCATAAGGGACAATACCTCACTTTTGGGTTTATTCACACTTCAATCATGACAACTCTCATAAGGAATTTTACCAGCATTTATTTATAAGCATGGAATGTACATATGCTTGGTCTTGGCGGACTAGATCTGCTATACTGCTGCTGAAGGAGTAAGGATACATCTGATATGCACATGAAACAGTGACTTGAATTCAGACTGCTGCAAGGAAAATAGGAAGAACATCTAGGCAGGTGGTGCTGGGGAAGGTGTAGGGTAAGTGAAAACCCATGGCGTGCTGCAATGAACTGATTCGATACAAGTCAGGAATAAAAAGGTTACAAAGATAAAAAAAGATTGGATGAAGCAATCGGCTTTTAAGTAAATTAATCAGCTGCTTGGAAGAGTTTCATGACAGGGCTATATATTTATTCTGTGCCTGTTTGTCTTGTTCTGTCCTGTCTTGACTCTTTGTATCACATCTTTTGGTGTTATTGTGATGTCTGAATATTTGTTTTAATTTAGAGGTTCAGCAGTAGCATAGCATATTAATCACACCCATTAGGTGTGCTGTCATTGTCTGTCATTAAATGTTCTTGTTTTATTCATTTTGAAAAATAAACAAAAAAAACTGAATATCAAGTGCATTGCATATTGGATTACAGTATCACACACAAGCTCTGTTGGCTACTTTGGTAAATGTAACACAAGCACAACATCGCTCACTAGTGCTCTCTCTAAAACAGCACAACTTCTACCCTATACAGTGTGCTATAGATACTGCCGGAATTTAAAAATTTAAATTATACATTTTAATTTAACCCAATAAAGTTGTTTAGTTGTTTAAAGTTAAAAAAGGCAAGGGTAAATGTAAGTTATTAACTTTTTAATAATGTATTATGATTTGTTCTAATTTTCTAATTTTGAATCCTATTTAGGATGGATAGCCTGTGAATTAGGCTGCAGCAACTAACTGCATCACTGGGATAGTGGGACAAAAATATTTTTTATAGACACCTGCTAAAAATGGCCCATTCAAAAGGCTGGGAAAAATATTGCATTTATTTACTAATTTACAGTTTGACTCTCCCAGTTTGACTGTATGTGGTTTAGTGATGAGGTGTCATCCCTTCTTTCACTGTCAGGTGATACATTGATGCAGACTAGCGGAGACGTCACAGCTACACGAATGCGTCCCAATGCAATAGGCACTGTTATAAGTAGTAGTAGTAGTAGTAGTAGTAGCCCTTTATTGTCACTAGTCACAAGTACCAGCGAAATTAGCCATCGACCTGTCCATACACAACATACATATATGACAATGGGGTAGACAGGACAGGAAGACAGGGAATTGAAGAAAATACAGCAAACAAGAGGAATGTATGTAAGGAGAAAAAAATAACTCCAAGACTATGCTCCTTGGGGAGTACAGTGTGAGAACAGGAAAAACACCTCTGCAACAAAAAGCACATAATACACCATAGACACACGACTTTGCAACAGGGGAAGTAATCCAGCTCTGGCAATCAGCCATCCAGACATGCAGCCATTTCCCGGCGCTAGTCACAGACCCGCTTGTCAGGCTGGCAGTTAAAAGCGACGGAGGCGAGTGATCGGGGTTGGGGAGGTGTATCTGTAATAGTTTTTGTGTGTATGTGTGTGTGTGTGTGTAATCAGCAGCTGTCTTTAGAATTGGGGGAGGAACGCAGAGAGCGTCACACTGCAGTGCTCTTTCCAGGATGATTTTCCAGCAGCAGCCAAGGCCAAGGCCAGTGCTGGTTCAGGGGAGCCAAAAGATAAGATTGCAGTTGTTTAGTCTTGGGGCGAGTAACCGCATTCCAATTCCACGGCTACTCTCTTTGTCCAATTCTGATCTCCATGATCAAATTTCCTTTGCAAAGCCGTGAGCTTCTCCATGATAGAATCCATATTGCGGTTAATAGTCTCAGTCTCAATGCTGACCGCTCTTCCCACTGCTTCAATCATGACGGGCAGCCTTGTGAGGCTTTGGACAGCTGTTCCCGTTTTCTGAATTCTTCGATAACCCAGGGCAAAGCCTAATCCAATCAGCAGAAGACCTGTTATCATGGTTCCGAATAGGTAGATATCTTCGATGGTGTCAATTGCGTAGAGAGACCAGTTGATCAAATTCATAATTTTCCAGTTTGGTGAACATTGTAGAGAGAGTCTCTCAATAGATACAGATAGACGAGACGAGAGAGCAAGCAGGGAAAATAAGGGAGAGGACGGGGAGGAAAAAAATGCGACCGCCTCCGTTGAGTGCCAAAGAAGAAGAGTAAATGAGAGTATGTGCATTGTCAGAATGAACTAGTGAAGGTATTCGCAAGGTTTTGCATTCTTGCAATGCAAATGGACAGTCAGTCATTTAGATCAGATTCCAGTTGGATACATATATAAATTATGTTTTATTAGCAAGGTTTGGGAGGAGCACGATCAGATAATCAACCAATTTGGCACAGGTGTAACTCGTTTACCATCCTAACTAGCATAATACGTGTGTATATATGCAGCCTACTTACCTCTGTCCTACGACAGTTTTCTAGCATTCCTCCTCCACCCCAACTCCTCACTCTTAATCTATTTTCATCCCATATTAGGGATAGG
Source organism: Schizothorax lantsangensis (assembly GCA_027422415.1). Classification (NCBI taxonomy): domain Eukaryota; kingdom Metazoa; phylum Chordata; class Actinopteri; order Cypriniformes; family Cyprinidae; genus Schizothorax; species Schizothorax lantsangensis. Next base: position 69,936 of record JAPDDO010000287.1, read on the forward strand.
GGGAGTTCTCTGGGTTTGGGCTATATTCCGGGCTCGGAGACCTCCCCCAGGGCAGCATGCCCAAATTATGCTTGCTATTTGCTATCAGATTAGATGTAAGGGTGAACTCGTGAATCGGATTTGGACTTACAGTGTGAGCATGGGCCCACTAATGTCAACAATAGGCCTGATTTTAGAGTTTTTGTCGAATGTCAACTGTAGTAAGTCAATCACCAGTTTCATATCAAAAACAGTGATCAGTAAGCAGAATTTAAGGTTGGAGACCACTGAGGTTCTTTTGCACAGTTGGTGGAAAATAAATAAATATGATCACTGTGTTTCTGTTACACTTTCTTGTCCTGGTTCAATGCCTCTGTAGGTTAAAATGTCTGAGTTGTGCATAAATGCAGGAAGAAGCTCTTCACCTACAAACTTCATGCTCTAAATACCAGTTCTCTCATGCACAAGATGTTTGTCCACCCAACAGAACAAACCACGTTTCTGAAGAAAACCGACCGCAGCAGCTTTCAGTTTGACTCAGAAGCTGAACTTACCATATGTAAGACTAGTAGCGTGAGATGCAGACAGTGTGTAACTTTCTGAACTTTGTATTTCTGTGCAGAACAATTGACTAAACTGAATATTCAATCATTTTTAAAACAATAGAGTTGGCTAGATTAATAGTCTTATCATTAGAGTAATGTTATTCTACTTTTACATATTTATCACAGTCAGACAGACTGTTTTCCTCCATTATGAACAGTTCATATGAACATTAATTTATATACATTATATATATATATATTAGTGCTGTCAAAGTTAACGCGTTAACGCAAATTCATTTTAAATGCACTAATTTTTTTAACGCGCGATTAACGCAGCGCGTATTATCTGTTTGACCCCTGGCCCAACCCATAGTTGGAGAAATGGAGATGCACAGTGTTGCCAATTTAGCAACATTGCAGACCCGTTTAGCGATCTTTTTCCCTTCAAAAAAGCGCCCAAACCTAGTTTCTGAGACTCGCCAGTACTGCGCGAGCGCGAGGTCCTGCGCTCCCAGCACGCGCGCACACACCTCTCTCTTTCTCTCTCTCTCTGCGTCTGCTCAGCGCGCGGCAGAGAGGAGCAGCGCTTTAATTCAGTTAAACACAGATATTATGTTGCTTCTCTAATTTAACATGCAAGTATAGCCGAAATCACAGCACAGCTATTGTCTTTATCTTATGTGTATTTGATTTCATCAGACGACGGTGCGATTATCATGATTTTTTTGTGCAGATTAACATCTTGGAAGGGAGAGCTGGTTATGTCTTAATGGATCACGTTTCAGTCACTATTTCATATTCATCCCGTTGTCTGACAACAGAAACAGTAAAATATACCAATGAAAACAGTTTTATTGAGAATTTAGCTTCATCAAAATACAGCTATGTGGGCAAAGATAGGGAAACAAATGTAATAATAAATAATAAATTATTTGGAAAGTAAATAAGATCATATTAGCTTTCTGTGTTGACTAATAACTAACACAAATCTGTCACTGATCATTCTTATCTCAATCTGTGTTCTCAAGACGTCAATGTACATTCTGCATGTTCAGAAGAAGAGCTGCCCTGTGTGCAAAAATGTAAACAGGTTTGTGTCAGTAAATTGCTCAGTGCAAAGAAAGAGAAGTAATATGAACCTGGTATTTCTTTTTTCATGTGTCTAATAGACATGAACAAGTTCTTTGAAAAACATCTATGACCTTTGAAACATGTCTACTCTTCATGCTTTATGTTGACTATGGTTTCAATAATAATAAACACACTATATTGCCACAATGCCTCTGTGTATAAGGCAAGGTTCAAAAAGAAAATGATTGATTCAGTCAGTGTGGAAGAATTTGACTGATCTGCATAAAACCAAATCCTAATCCCAGTTTAACACCTCTGGTGTGACTGTAAATGCAGACCTTGAGCCAAAAACTCATCACCAAACACCAATGAATTGTACATACACTATATAGACAAAAGTATTGGGACACCCCCTTCTTTAGAACGGAAAAAATGCACTTCCAAATCTGTGGCAACAACAATGGAAACATAATTCATGTATTTAAAAATTGTAATTCCATCTTTGTTGCAACAGTTTTGGACGTGTCTAAAATGTAAAATGACTGAACCCATATGTACAAGTCTTTGGTGTTTGGTGATGAGTTTTTGGCTCAAGGTCTGCATTTACAGTCACACCAGAGGTGTTAAACTGGGATTAGGACTTGGTTTTATGCAGACCAGTCAAGTTCTTCCACACTGACTGAATCAATCATTTTCTTTTTGAACCTTGTCTTATACACAGAGACATTGTCATGTTAGAATAGAAAAGGGTCCTGTCCAAACATTAAGATTTGTACTCATAGAAATTACTAAAGTAGTCAAACCTGTTCATTAGAAGGGGGCGACCCAATACCTTTGGCAATATAGTGTACATTTGCATAAAGCATCCAAATTTGTCCATGCCCATGTTGATTAGAGTATAAAAAATTTGAAAAGTATTGATTTAAGGTACATTTAGAACAAATAAAAATGTGCGATTAATTGCGAGTTAACGCATGACAATCATGCGATTAATCACGATTAAATTTTTTAATCGATTGACAGCCCTAATTTAAACACTGACAAGAATTAACAAGAAAAGCAATTTATAAACTTTAGTAACGATGCGACACTGCCTCTATTGTGGAAGTGACAATTCCTGTGTCAACTGCGTGTAGCTCCCTTATAATGCAGACACGATGTGATTTGAAGCCATTTGCGCATTTTGAGAGGGAAAGCGCGCGCGGTGATTCACACAGGCTGTTTATGAAATGATGTCTCTCAGAAAGTTTCAAATTACTTTATATGTTATTTAATGAATAAATATGAATTGTACCTCACCTTCAGCATTATAATTATTTCACCCGGATCACCTCTATTGACAACATAATATCAGTCTTTTCAATTAACATCAATATAAATTAAACAACACTTACAGCATCAGTAGTACAGACTAAACCTGAATACCTATTGTTTGACTTACAGCGGTCTTGGAAAAGAGCACATTTGTGTACATGCTCTTTTCTGTTGCAGCTGTGCACCCATCTGGGTGACATAAGCATGTCAACAGTCAGTGCTAGCAGCTTTAAGTGAATGTCCCCAAACGAAACAAATCAGAATTAGCTTTATTGGTATGTTTGCACATACAAAGAATTTGTTTTAGTGACAATAGCTCCACAGTGCGACAGGACAGGACACGGATAATAAAAAAAAGAATGTACAAATATACAAAATGGACAATATGCAATATAGACAATTCAGTATGTACAGGTCGGTCAGGTGCATAACTGGCATTCATACATCTTACAATGGTGTCACTTTTCACTTTAAATTTAAAATTTCACTTGGTATTGGTACCGACTCCTAAAATCTTGGTATGATGACACTTTTCTGAGCAAGAGATTGTCTTACGATGAAGAGAGAATTGGAAATGACAAATCTCTCTCGTTTCCCATCCTCTCTTCACTTCCCATGAAAGCAAAACAATTAATAATGTTAAATCTCACTGGCAGCCGCAGACTCAATCTCAATGTGATTAGGGGACAAGTCATTGGTAGTGTTCGTCTCTAGAGCGTCAGTGGAATGTCACTCTGATTAGGTGACAAATCATTAACACCATTCGCCTGTAAGAACACAGATTCACAGTAGGTTAAAAAAAAATGAAGGACAAACGTTTCACCTTCACAAAAATAGGAAGTGTAATATTGGCACCCTTGCACTTTTTAAAAATAAAATGGCAAAATATTAAATACACTTCTGATAATATAATTAAATAAACTATTGTAATCATATAATATAAAATGAATCCACATCATTGTTTATTATAATGTAAAACAGCAAGTATAGTGCTCTCTTCATGTCAGTTATTATTGGTGTTTCAATATAATGATAATATATTGTCAAACCACATAAAACACAAACGTGATGCCAACTTGCAGATCTAATTCTGATTTTTATTTATTTTTTTGGTAGACAAAGACTCAGTGCTCATAGTATCTCACCTGATCATTGTACTGCATCCTGATGTCTGTTTAAACAACAATAACAAACTCAGTTAAACATACATTACTTTGGTTAATTAGAGTAATCTTTAAAAAAATATTTACACACAATTTACATCTTGTTAATTCAGCTGTATGTGTAATCAGAGCTGGGTAGTAACTGATTACATGTAATCTGTATTACATAATATTCCAAAAAGCAAGTACTTGTAGTTAGAGTATATTACATTTTATTATGCTCAATCAGATGAACTTTTGTTACTTTTTGCCTTATATACAGTGCACAGCATAAATGAGTACACCCCCATCTGAATAAATATAAAATATGTATTTTCTTAATGATCACAAATATAATTAATGGAAAGATGGCAAAATTGAAATGTATTAAACATATACTTAATAAAAACGACAAAATATATGCCAACATTTTCTTTAATATAAGTAAATTAGCCAATTTAGTTTAAATGAAGGACTGCAGAAATGAGTACACCCTAGATTTAATTCAGCAAATGTATAATATTCTAGTACTTAGTATGTCCTCCAGAACTTTAAGTACATTTACATTTATGCATTTAGCAGACGCTTTTATCCAAAGCGACTTACATTGCATTCAAGTTACAGTTTTTACATTTTATCAGCTCTTGCTTTCCCTGGGAATCAAACCCATGATCTTGGCGTTGCTAGTGCCATGCTCTACCAGTTGAGCTACAGGAAAGCTAGTACACTGCTCTGACCCTTCTTGGCATTGAGTGTACAAGTTCATGACAAATTTTCACATCTGTCCTGTTTAACTCCTGGAGGACGACCTCCTTAAATGCTCTGGTCTTTAATGGCAAGTTTTGCTCAGCTCGTCTCTACAGAATCCCCCACAGCTGCTCAAGAGCGTTAAGATTGAGTGAAATACATGTCCACTGAAGGATTTTCACCTTGGGAGAATGAATATCTTTATTGTCATGCTGAAAAAATGCCCAATAATGCAGGGAATGAGGGGAGGGTAGCATCTTCTGTTTCAAGTTTTTGTATTCCATTACACAGTAGTGTGTGAATTCATGACAGCGTTGATAAAGCACAACTCCCTCACACCTTCAGCACTCATTCATCCCTATATAAGAGCTGTACTAGCACTGAACATCACTGTGGGTACCAAACCCTTCTCACTGTACTCCTCTAGCAACACCAGAACATTTTGGATGCTTTTGGATCTGAAATGATTGACTTGGTCTCTTGAGACCAGAGTATGGATTCCCAGAAGTCTCTATTTTGTAGATATGGGCCTTGGAAGAGGTTAAATGAGTTTATTGTGCTTTGGCTACAGTAGGGTAATTCTAGTGGTGACAACCACCATGCAAGTCACTTCTGCAGGCTGCGTCATACTCTGTGAGATAAAGTGTCACTCTTTTCATAGCTTTTGCCGGCTCTGAGACACTTGCATGTTATTTATCCTGCTCTTTTTCTAACAAAAATTCACTCATCACTAAATGAAAACAAAAGTAAAGACCTGATTATTTCAGGAGCCTTATCACAAGTCCATTGCTTTTGAATGTCGATGCTACTTCTGCTATATTTTCACACTTAAAACAATAATTTGGTATTCCTCTTGTACCATTGTCCTCTTATGCTAAGGAATAAGTCACCTGGCAGTTCTCTCCCAACTGGTTCCACTGCTGCCAGCATTAAGTCTGAGTATGATTCAGAGGACTATGTAACACTTTTAATTGTCAGAAAACTACTGGTCTTTAAAAGTTTTGGTTCAATATACTCACCTGTTGATCAAAAACAGCCTTAAACATTTTTTTTAGAAACTTTCAGGAGGGTGTACTCATTTTTGCAACACAACATTTTATAACTTTGATAAGAAAATCTTATTTTGATGAATAATTTTGACATTCTTCTTTGGTAATTGATCAAGCAGGCTTGTTGGAACATTATATCTCCAAAGAACCCTAATGTGTCATCTAAGTAAAGAGTATTTGCTGAATTTGTTAAGTATTAGAGGGGGTGTACTCATTTATGCTGTGCACTGTATGCATTGCCCTGTATACATCGGATTCATTAAGCTAAAAATGTACTTTAAATGTGCACCTAACACTAAGAAAATATATGTATTGGATCATGATGGAATGGATATTAAATGACCCAAACCTGGTGTGCAAAAAAACATGATTGGTACATATTGACTGTGACGTATACAAACTGGTGATCTTTTTTTTTTTTACACCAGGTTATGGAAACAGACAGTCTCAAAGAACTAGTTCGCGGAAAAGAATCAGACTTCCCAGCGCAAAATTGAATACTCACCTTTCCTTATTACTGGACGGTTCAGTAAATAAAGAGCTATAGCCACCAGCAGGAGGACACCAACAGCAGCAGCACATACTCCTGCTACAGCAGCCAAAGACAGACCTGAATCTAGAACAGTTAAAGAGAAAGTCATTATTACTAAAGAGCAATTATTTTTACCAATGTGTTTTTCAAGTATTTACACTTTTCCTGCTTTAGTCATCAGCTGATATTGATTTAACTCATAAACCAGTGGTCTCAAACTCAATTCATGGAGCACCACAGCTCTGCAGAGTTTAGCTCCAAAATCACACCTGCTTGGAAGTTTAGTGATCCTGAAGACCTTGATCAGCTGTGTTTGATTAAAGTTGGAGCTAAACTGTGCAGAGCTGTGGCCCTCCAGGAATTGAGTTTGAGACCAGTGTCATAAATGATGGGATCTGGTGGGTTTTGAAGAACAGCAGCTAAAACAGCATCACATCATCAGCTGTCAGAAAAACAGACTAATTTTAATGTTAACATTAGTCTTGTGAAGAGCATGTCTTGGTTGTGTCACTTGACATGAAGGTATATATATATATATATATATGAGAGAATTGAGATCATCACCTTCATGTCAAGTGACACAACCAAGACATGCTCTTCACAAGACTAATGTTAACATTAAAATTAGTCTGTTTTTCTGACAGCTGATGATGTGATGCTGTTTTAGCTGCTGTTCTTCAAAACCCACCAGATCCCATCATTTATGACACTGGTCTCAAACCAGTATATATATATATATATATATATATATATATATATATATATATATATATATATATATATATATGGGTTGTTAAAAACAGGTGGACATTTTCCAATTAATTTCAGAAACATGAATTCAATTTTGGAAACTTTCAGACATTTTTCAAAGAATTCCAGAAATGTTCCACTCCATTTGATACGGTCAAACCTCACTTTTACAAACACAATGAAAAAAAAAAAAAATGAAAAAAAGTTGAACTATTTAAAAATTGCTTGAGGGAACTAAACTAAATGACACGCACCAGTGACGGTAACACTGAAGCTCCTAATTATGCTGAAACTGCTGTTGATGATCTTTAGCTCATAAACTCCAGAGTCTGTGGTTCTGATGTTCATGATGGTCAGAGATCCAGTCTGTTGATCCAGCTTCAGTCTGTCTCTGAATCTCTCTTCGCCATCTTTACACTGAATATCTGTACAGATCTTTCTGGGTTCTTCACTGATTTCAGCGATGCAGAGGTCATTAAAATGCCACATCATCAAATCATTTGGGTTTTTCATTACACCAGGATCTAAAGAGACAGATTCTGCTTCCTTCACTGACTTTCTCTTCATTTCATCTCGTTCAGCAACAGGAACACCTGAAACAATCCAACAGCTGACTGGAAGAATATTTATGGATATTCATTCTCTTTAAAAAGCAACATGTATCTCTGTTTTGTGCACATTTTATAAACTTATTTTACATCAAATTCTCATTCAAACAAACACCTCATAAAAACAGATGAAAAAAAGTTTTAAATCAAACTGAAATTTCATCATTAAATATGTCATCTTTTAAATGGATAAATGTATTAAATGACTCACCATGAACAGTAACACTGAAAGTCTTTTCACTGCGGTTTCTGATGCTGATGATCTTTAATTCATAAAGTCCAGAGTCAATGTTTCTGATGTTCATGATGGTCAGAGATCCAGTCTGATGATCCAGCTTCAGTCTGTCTCTGAATCTCTCAGTGCCTTCATTACACTGAACATCTGTACAGATAAAACTGAGATCTCCAGTGATTTGAGCTATTCTAGTGTCATTAAAATACCATTTTATATATTCTTGTTGCTTTGTTTCAACATTAGTGTGTAGAGTGACTGAATCTCCATCCATCACAAATGCTGACAGTCCATCAGTGCCAACACTAAAAACACCTGGAGAAGAAATGAGTTCATTATAAACCAAACACAATTATTCACCAGGAAAGTGTAATGAAATAGGGATGTCACAGTTATTACATCCTCAAACTGGTATATAAACGTATAAATGTGCAACAAACTGATGTTATACAACAACCAATAACAAACATTTATTAACAAAAATGAATAAGACGTCTTGGAGGCATGGCATATATTTACATCTTCAACCCTGTTCATGGGAACCCACTATCCTGCAAAGTTCATTTCTGCTTCAGCACACCTGCCTGTGTATTTCATCTTGAGGAGTTTGATTGGCTGCTTCAGGTGTGTTTGATTAGGGTTAGATTCACTGTTTGGATGCACTGGAAACATGGATGCTGAGGACATCTACTGGTAAAGTCGTGTAAATACAAGAACAACAAAAACTGAAACTGACTCATTCTGAAGTATGAATTCAATTTCTCTTTAAGAGACGATAACTCTCAAAGCAGAGTGACAGATTCACCCAACTCCTCTCGTCTTTGAAGGTTATCATAGCCTAAGCATGTTTTTCTTTGGTGTCTTTGCGAAACCTAAGCAGCAGCAGGTCACCTACATCCACTGCTTTTCATTATTTTTAATAAACAGACAGTTATCGTTCACTGGTGTGGACGCAAATATAGTTACCGTTGTATTTATAGTTCGCTCTTAGTGTGAAGAGCTCCTCGGTTACAGATCCTAAAGATTGTGATTAAGTTAGTGACATGGCGGCATTTATTAAATTAATACATGAAAACCAACATCATACGTTCATAATTGATTTAGCCTACACATTAAGTCATCTGGCAAACACACACGAGTCTCATGGATGATCTTGAACAACTTAATATCAACATAATATCATGAAAGTATTTGAGCATCAACGTTATTTTTACAAGTTCACAATAAATATTTCTCATTACGAATATTATAAATAACTATATTCCATGAAAACACTTAAGAAAATAGTGCTATTAATTACAAAATATTGGTTTTATTTTGAAAACATAGTAACTTTTGGTTTTATGTTCATCTATTTGGCAGAAGTTTTTATTCAAAGCGACTCAAATTACATTATACTCTGATCAGTTTATATAACGATTTAATAGATTTCAACATTTATGTAATGATTTAGTTTTTAATAGATTATCCAGTGTTTCCCACAGGATTTTGTGAGACTTGTGGCGGCAGGTGACGTCACGTATTAATTTGCATATTTATGACGTCATTGCATCAAGTTTGCGCTCAGACGAGTTTTGGCACTTCAGATCTGTTCAACTCTATGAACTGTCACATACTGTAATACAACTGAATGCCCAATAAAGCTGTTCACATTATATTTTCTGTTGTCATACATAAAACGAGTATAAATGGTAAACACGACCCATTAATACTAAATGTTAACCAGTATCACTCTCACTATATTCCTTAAATCCTGATTTATAATCGCAACATCATCTGATAAAATCAATATACATCTAACTTACACTAAAAAACGACTATATGTGGTGGTTTTGGCTATATTACTGTTTTGTCTCATTCAGCGCACTGTCTGCGTCTGAATAACAAACTATGAGCATATTAACAGACGAATTATGTTCATATTTAAAAGTCCAAACAGTCAGTAAGCGACAGGTGCTTGGAAACGCTGTTTTGTAAATGATTTACTGACGATTTTGCTGCGTTACGGTCAAACTGCTCACTGCACAGAATAGACGCAGAGAGAGTCGACACTGCGCCGGGAGAGTCAGATCTCGCGCTCGCAGGGCAATACTGGAGACAGCTTCCAACTGAACCATAGCTAAGATTTTTTCAAAAAAGTCGCTAGGTTTGTCAGTATGTACCTATTATGGGAAAAAATGCCGCCAAAAGGGTCTGAAATAGGGATGTGCGGGTCTATTCGACTAGTCGACTAAACGGTACAGCTCCTACTAGTCGACACTGAAAACAATAGTCGACTACACGAGAGAGAAAAAAGAGATGATTTTATCATTCAAATTACCATCATTTTAACGTTACATTTAAAACATTTTAAAGAACAGTTAAAATAAAACTTTTGAAAAAGAATAGCCTACATATCAAAATATTTAAATATATAAATACTTTTAAAAGCGTATCTGGGCGGGAACTATATTTTTACCTCACATGTGTTTTCTTCATGTCAGTTGCGGCGAGCTCCACGTGAAAGACCAGCAAGGTGTGGGATTATTTTGAATTAGAAGGAAATGGAAAGGTTGTGTAAACTGTGTAATGTCAAATTGGCTTACAATAACTTTACTGGAGCTATGCGTAATCATATTCAATACAGGCATGTATGCGTTAGCTTGGAGGCTAGCCAAAGCCAAATGTCAATCATGTCATACACTACAACCTGCCGCTGCGGTCCGCGATCCTATCCGCGCTGTCTATTCCTCTAAACCAGTGGTTCTCAACCTTTTTTTCCACCGGGCCGCACTGGTCCAAGTGGAAGTCTCACGGGCCGCACGCATCTCATTTACATATTACGTCATCAATTCAAACCAACCAGATTTATAATATTATTTATAGCCTAAATATTATGATATCTAAACGATTACATTTATTGAAATAAATAAATAAATAATTCTACTCACCTGATAAAACACCTGACGCTGTCGGGAGCTGACCAATTTTGTGAAATTCTGCTCGAAAGGAGTAACATCACAATGAAGTTGTGATTGTCACGGAAGCGTGACTTGACGCGCGATGCTGCAGAAAGTGTGCGTTCACAAATGTAGCCTATGTTGATCCAAATATGGAAAGTATTTTCGAATTTAATAATCTGAGGTTCTCTCCAGAGATGTTTTGCCACATGTCTGTAATTAAGGATGATTGCTGCGTAGTAGTATGGGTGTTTCTTTTTACCTGAACATCTTCAAGTGAGTGGCGCGGGACAAACCGAGAGTCCAGCACTCTCTTCTCTGCTGATGCTATTCTTGTTTGAATGCGTTCCTTCGCTGGCATTTTCCACATTTCGTTTTCCCCCTTAACAAATTTGTCCATTCTGATGCTCAGTTTTACAGAACTAATGGCTGCTGACGACTATTTGAATTGAATTCTTCCAAAGTGCGCGCTTTACGTGAGTATATAGATCTGCTCATGTCTGAAAATAATATATGAAAAACTAAATTATTTTACATATAAACATTATAGCTTATATTTGTTTAGTACATTTTTAAATTAATGTAAAACCTAAAATGAATTGTAAAACTGAAAGTTATTTTTTAAATTGTGTTCAAACTAACATTCAGCATGGTGGGCCGCATTTGGATTCGTGACGGGCCGCGGGTTGAGAACCACTGCTCGGTGGTGCTGCGGGATTTCCAGGCTCTTTTCAAACTGTCTGCTTGCTTGTAGTTATTTCTCTGTGTCCCGAGCGCTTTTTTTTCAAGTGCAGAATCGCCTCTTGTCCCGTCTTTCACCAGACCACGTTAACATGTTAAATTCACTGAACAAATGCGCAGTCTGAGTAAGTAAAACGAGCTTTGTTTTGTTTTTAGACAATATAGCCAACATGAAGTACATTTTTAAAAGTCATTTTAATGCTATTCCTTGATAAACTTTCCTACTGTTTTTTACTTTTGTTTTAATGTGTTTTAATATGTTGGCTAACATTATATGAAAATGAAGAATTCTGTCAGTCTATTGATTGATTTTCCATTTCTGCATTGCTCCAGACGATCTGAATAAATAAGCTATGCACTGGTTTATGAAGAGTGTATGCTCTTCCTTTTTTTCTGTTTAACGACCACCTAAAATTAATTGATGATAACGCGAGGCAAGCATACGGCATAATCCTGACCTATTTTTAGCAGAATTCATTGAGGGATTTGACAGTGATTCAAAGATTAAGTATTTCAACTGTATGCTGTTATATAGACACACGCAGGTTTTTTTTCTTCCATTTTTGGGGGGTTTCTAGCTTTTAGACTAGTCGACTAGTCGGATACAAAACTTCCGTTTAAACGACAGTCAAATTAGTCGTAGCGCACATCCCTAGTCTGAAAGTTGCTAAATATTGTGTGAGACGCGGGAGCTGATGGCAGCGGGCGGTGGATATTGTTGCTGCCCGCCACAAATAAATCAGCGTATGGGAAACACTGGAGATCTATTAAACCTGTAAACTAAATGAAAAAATAAAAACATATGGACATGTATAACTGTATATATATATATGAATAATTTGATATAACTTAAGACCAACAAATACACCTGTAAACAATGTATTTCTATTAATGACTTAAGCCTATTTCAACATCACAAACTACTAAAGCTCTTCAAAAACAGCAATAAACCATAAACCCTTCAAATAAAGTTCATAACTGCTGACTGTCGTGAACACAGAAACACTACTCAAGCCTTATCCAGAATGAAAACACATTTAACAGCATTCAGTTTCTAACAGAAGAGTAAAGACAAGAACTTTAAAACAGGTTATAGAATTTGTGCACGTACGCCGTACGGTGGACCAGAAACATCTAAAGTTTAAAACATTGTCAAGAAACACAAGGGACAGTTTATGGAACTGAAAACAATTCCTTTTATTGTGATTTCAACAAGAACAGTTTATGATCTGGGTCTCTCCTTCTTGCCTTTGTACAGAGCCAGAAGAGAAACGTTGGCCACCTTCACCACCTTGAAACGAACACCGGGAATATCACCCACGGCGTGTCCCTTACGACCGAATCCTGCCACCAGAACCTCATCGTTTTCCTGTAACACAGAGAGAAACCACACACTGAGAACTCTGCAGACAGATATCCTCAAACTCAAATACAGCAAATGAGTAACATTTCACATGCGTGAATCCAGTTTACCTCAATGAAGTTCAAGCAGCCGTCGTTGGGGACGAAAGCTGTGATCTTCTTGCCGTTCTTGATCAGCTGGACCCTGACGCACTTCCTGATGGCAGAGTTGGGCTGCTTGGCTTCAACACCACTGTAAGGACAAACAGAAAGTCAGTCATTCATTCCTTAGTTAACCCATCTATTCATCAGTCTTGACAAACACGGCCTCTTACACTTTCTCAAGCACAATGCCTTTGGCGTGAGAAGCTCCACCGAAGGGGTTGGCCTTCAGAGCGGTGCCCAAATGGGCCTTCTTGTACTGTTTATCGTGCCATTTCTGTACACGGCGGTGGTTCCGCAGTTTTCTAGCAGTACGCAGTCCACGACACTTGCCTGAAGGAGGAAAAAGAGAAAGGCATAAGAAAAAGATCACTGATTTCCCCCCAAAATTGTTCAAATACTCAGCATCCCACACATTTGGACCGGTTTACATTTGAAACACCTAACAATTTGCAATTATAAGGAAATACTTCAGAGCTGAGAGTAACTAGAGAAATTTATATTTACTATAAAATGGAATAGAATAATGACTATGAAGTGAAAACTCGTCCATATTAAAACTACAGAAGATGTAATTGATCACTTGAGCATCTTGATGCTCCTGACAGCCATTATCAAAATACAAACCATAATTACAGGCCTTGCTGGTTCTGATTAACAGTTTTAAACCAAAACGCACATAATTCGTCTAGTAGAGGGTTCACTAGATTCAAAATAGCATTAACTTAGCCGTCGTAATCAAAACCCAACATGCTCCCACAATTTTAAAGCAGCTAAATTATAATATACAACATGCAAGTCTGATTCACAATATTAAATCTGTACAACTGTCTAAATAAAGATCATGTCAGTGTTTAATGTTTCTGACCGTAACGTTATGTGCAGCTCATGGCCGCTCCACGATGCCTCTATTATAAAACATAAAATACAGACAAAAACCGCTTTATAGCGAGCTCCACTTTGTCGAAACGGATACATTAAACTTTTAACAACATGTAAATCAAGATGATTGTGTAGTTAAAGCGAGTATTACAGCGTTTTGTGCAGTTTTATTGTCGCCTCACACGTACCCATGATCGCGTGTTCTGAGTCCGGACAGGAAAGAACGATCACGTGACTCTCTGCGCAAATGACTGCTGGAAGGACCCCGCGGGTAGCTAGAACGAGCGCCTGTTCATAAATCAGTAACGCTCATTTGATTGAATATCAGAGATTAAGAAAGGATTTGAATTTCAGCCTTTTTCTTTTTCATATCTCTATGTGGATGGCAGAAATACCACTTTAATATATTTAATCTGATTTATTTCACCGTCATCCAAGTCAAAATATTGTATTAAAATCTCTACTTGATTGTGATTGATAAAAAGCATATTCATTTATGATTACAATATTCATGCAGAAATATGGTACTCCATAGTATTTTAAAGAATGCAATTACCTTATTAACCTTAATGTAAGTGTCAAAGTATGGTATTACCTTTCTTTTAATACTGTTTTCTAGTGCTAGATTTGTTTCCAGTGGAAATTGACTTTGTATATAATTAAAACGAGAAATACATACATTTAAAATAAATTAATTAACAATTTTTCACTTTGGGTTTAATACTGAAATGTATTATTATTTGTAACAACTATCTGTCTATGAATATGAAATAAATAAATAAATTCCTTTTGGATTTAATGCTGAAATATATTATAATTGTTATTAATATGCATCTATTAATTGTAAGTAAGTAGCCTATAAGTAAGTAAGTAAGTTAATAAGCAAGTAAATAAATAAATAAATACATTTTCGCTTTGGGTTCAATACCGAAATAGTATTGGTCTATACAGAATTTTATTATGCATTTCTATTGTGCCTCATACTGTGCACTACAGTAGCGATGCAGTTTCGACCTTCTGCCACAGTTCCCAGTCAATACCATTGTCTTATGTTGGTTAATTACGCGCCTAATTAGTGTAGTTTAATGGGTCAGTGCTGGTTTGTGTATTACTGTGTCAGCAGCACACGCTCTGTGAATGGGCGTGGTCACGTCGCAGGATTAACCCGCCCGCTGGACGCTGATTGGCCGCCGCGCCTGTCAATCATCGCTGAGGTTATGAAGCAGCAGCGTTCAGCATCATCTCTGACAGACTCATCTGGATGGATACATGGCATCAACGTGGCGCCCAATGTCTCTTGCGTTATTTTCTTTTGTTTTCCTGCAGATATCCTCGTCTTATGAGCAGCTGTCTGCCTTTGTGGAAGGAAGGTGAGTGGAGTATTGTGAATTAAACCGGAGACGTGGTCTTTTAGGCATCCCGTTTATTCAGATGGTGAAACCGGGAGAAACAAAGACTATATATATATTGTGTATCTATGCATTTATTAAACGATGATGAACTGGTGTGGGCAGAGACAACTGGTGCTCGCCTCTTTGTCCACCCTTCATGTCTGCATTGAGACTCAACTGAAGGACTCTTGCAGTGAAACACAAGAGAAAATCCATCGGCATCAGTTTACAGAGCAAATCCATATTCGCTACTAAAACTGGAGGCAGAGATGTGTGTTGGATAAGATGAGAGCAGGTCAGGATGCAGGAATGATCAGCATCACTGAAGGAATGTCAGGAATGTGGAGCATCTGTTTGAGCTTCATGCTGAGATGATAATATCAATGAAAAAATATGAATTTTAATATGTGATTCATTTACCATTTATTCTTGGGCTGAGCGTCACATAAAACCATCAAGCTGCAGGATCGCATTATGAATCATTTATTTTTTATATAAATGAGTCTGATGCGTGTTTATTATTAATAATTGATCTTTTGATGCATGAATTAATCATTTTTTTGTGAATGAGTTTGTTCATTTTGACTTGTTTACAGGTAGATTTTATTAGCATTTTATTAATCCACAGGGGAAGATCTTTCGAAGACAGCTGCAGATCATCAGAATTTATAATAGACAATATGCAAAAGACCTGGTGCCATAAAAATACAGTACACACAACATGCACATCATACTCACAATAAATGCAGTAAAAGCTGAGTGTAATGTAACATTTTTATAATATATTATTAAAAACATTTAAAAACTTTTTTGAGCATGCGATTTTAAATTCAGGTGTTTCAACAAGATGGCAGATTGGCATTTTATCTTTATCCACCAGATGGTGCCTAAGGTATTAATATTTTTATTTGATTTGATTTGATTTGATTATTTCATTATTTTATTTTATTTTTTCAGAAAACCTCAATATATATTTAATTTGACGCATGTTGTAAAAATGCTGAAAGAATAATTAAATAAACACAGAAAATAAAGCAGTAAAAATGCTATTTTATTTTATTATTTTTCCATAAAATTAATTTGAAATATCTATTTAATCTATTTATCTATTATATCTATTTAAATATATATTTAATTTGACACACTTATGTGTTGTTAAAATGCAGAAGGAATAAATAAATAAACACAAAAAATTTACCAATTTTTATTTTTTATTTTATAGAAAACCTGGGTATCTATTAAAGTTCTTGACACGCTTATGCATGGAAGAAAATACTGAAAGAATAAGTAAATAAACATAAATAAATCAGCAAAAAATACAAATGTGCTCCCCTAAAATATACACAAAAAATGGTGTGTAGAAACAGAAATTGCTAAATAAATTTACAAATAAACAGCAAATATCATGAAATTTATGAGATAGTATTTTCTTGTAAAACATACTCCAGTAATTGTTTTATTTGAACTTCTTTACAGTGACTTACAGTTAACTCTTCTTGTTTTTCTGGCCACATATGTCGAGTTTCTCCGCAGTCTTCACTGCAGCTCGTATTAAAAACACAGTAATTGGCAGCACATTGCTTCTAGGAGCTGAAAGCGTGTAGCGTTTCTCCACTTGCACAGATGGAGGAGTTTTACTACATGTAGGCCAGTCTGGGCTTTAGCTGTGTATTAACAGATTTGATTTGGTGAAGCATCTAGATGCCGACAGAACTTTAAAGACACTCTAATCTGAGCGTCCCGACTGAAATATGCTACATGCGTTTTGAAGCAGTCAGCAGATTTCATTGATTATATAAATGTGCCGACTGTGTTCAGGTGCAGCGCTGAAAGATATAAACCACTGCCGAAGCAGACAGAAGAGGGATTTGTGTTTCCTTCAGGCTTTCCTTCTCTATCTGGCTGTGCTTTATTCACTCAGGTTGTTGTTTTGGATGGTGCCGTGCAGGTCAAGTTCGCTTTTTGCTAAATATAGTTATGCAACAATAACAGAACACAAACCCTCCCACATCTCCCTCGTGGGCTTCTGATCATTTGACGCAGCCATCCGAGAGAGTGAAATAGGTTCAAGGTTCTTTATTATTTGTCACATACACAATCATACAGGGGTATAATCAGTAGAAATGTAGGTCAGGGACAGGTCGCTCAATGGTCAGTATTACTGATGCAGTTTATGAGTGCAGGAAACATCAGAAGAAAGACACAGGTCTGCTGTTGTTTACAGGGCAGGTAAACAACAACACCTCCTGCGTGGACAAGGACAGATCTGCACTCACAGGTCACTCCATCTGCTGCGCTGAGGTGATTAATGATGAGGTGATTTCAGTTATTTTAGAACATCAAGTTAAACTCAATTAAAAATGAGAAATGTAGGCAACTAGCTGAAATAAAAAGTGTTTTATATTTAAAAGTGTATATTTATTTCAGTTAAAGTTTATTTTATTTCAAGTAACCAAAATGCTTTTTATGGATTTAGTTTTAGTTATAGATTACTTAACCATAGCAAAAGCAATTTAAAAATGTGTTGCCATAAATGCATTTACATAGTGAGAAATTAAATACACAATATTTGCGGGTTAATATATTTAAACATTATATTATATATACAAAACAAAAATGAATTACTAAATCTAAAACCATAACAAACATTTTTGTTACTTGAAATAAAGTAAACATTAACTGAAATAAAGTAATATAGAATTTTTTTAATTTAATTTAGTTGCCAAAGCAACATTTTTCATTTTAATTTAGTTAAACTTAATGTACTAAAATAACAAAAACTTAAATAAAATTAATAAAAACTATATAGACATATTAAAAAACAGTAACTACTAAAAATGACAAAAACACAACAAATTTACTAAAATAAAAATGTAACTAAGTAAAACTGAAAAGGAAAAATGTTGAAAAATATTTATTGAAAATATTAATAAAACTATATATTTCATCAATACTTAAATAACAATGATATAACAGTAATAAATGTGTGTATATATATATATATATAAAATCATTATGAATCTGTTTTAGTTTTATTTATGTGCTATTGTAGTTTTTATTAAAATTTTGAATGAGCTGGAGTTTATACATTTTATGTGGTTTTTCATGTCTATTACTATCTTTAATTTTTTTTATTTCAGTTTTTATAATTTTATTACTTAAACTTATTTCAGTTTTTATGTTAGTTTTTCATTAAAGATTTATATTTAATTTTATTTCAGTTAATAAAAATGATTTTAATACATTTAGTATTAGTTCACAATAACAACCGTGGTATGAATTTAAAAAGAACTGCATGAGGAAAATGTGAGTGGTTGCTGCAGTTGCTAAGGTGTTAAAGCAGCACAAATGCTGCAGGACCAGTTACACGCTGAGGTGCTAGTATAGTGACTGATGCTTGACTCTGAAAGCACTATTAATTCTTCACATGCACCACAGATTACACAGTTAATCGATCCAAACATGTCTCGTCTAGTAGAGCTGTGGCTCACGCTAAAGAAAACATTCATTTATTTGTGTTATATATTTATATATGAGTCAGAATCTCTTCTCGTTCATCCTCGCTAACCCGAAGACATCCTCACGTCTTTCTTTGATCCCTGACCAGCATTATGTGCCAGCGCCGGTCAGACTGACCCGTAATCAGGTCTGAGAACCAGGATAAGCCCATTTCAGCAGCATTACTCAGTGATTAAATGGTTAAACTGTTCATCTTTCAGTAATCCGTCTCGAAGAAATCACACATCAGATTTAAATAATTTCTCCTAGACAGCAATAACATAAAAAAGTGTAAATTGAGACATTTCCTGCTTCTAAGATGTTTCTCCTGAGAAAAAGACCCAGGGAATCTCACCTGTTATTCTGAAGAGATCTTAAAGGAACATTTTACCCAAAAATGAAAATTTGCTGAAAATGTGCTCACTCTCAGGCCATCCAAGATGCAGATGAGTTTGTTTCTTCATCAGATTTGGGGAAATGTAGCATTATATCAACAATGTATCCTCTGCAGTGAATGGGTGCCGTCAGAATGAGAGTCCAAACAGCTGATAAAAACATCACAAGTAATCCACACCACTCCAGTCCATCAGTTAACATCTGGAGAAGACAAAAGTTGTGTGTTTGAAAGAAACAAATCCATCATTAAGATGTTTTTAACTTTAAACTGTCTCTTCCGGCTAAGTCCACAATCCGTAATAACGCTTCCTTCAGAGAAAATGTCCATCTCCTGTTGTCTCTCACATCAAAATCCACCCATATATTTATTTAGAGCTGTTTTGGCTTGTAAACGGTGCTTGACTTGAGCATACTTCTCCCCTGATTCAGACTAGATTACTTTTTTTTATCAGGGAAAGTAATATTATGGACTTGTATTTTGGCCAACAGCAACAGATTTAAGTTAAAAACGTCTTAATAACTGATTGATTTAATTAATACAAACACACAGCTTTTGTCTTCTCAAGATGTTAACTGATGGACTGGAGTGGTGTGGATTACTTGTGGATTATTGTGATGTTTTTATCATCTTTTGGACTCTCATTCTGACGGCACCCATTCACTGCACAGCACCCATTGCTGAGCAAGTGATGCAATACTACATTTCTCCAAATCTGTTCCCATAATGAAACAAACTCATCTACATCTTGGATAGCTTGAGAGTGAGGACATTTTCAGCAAATGTTCATTTTTGGGTGAACTATTCCTCAATATGATTTCAATATGAACTCGAGCCTTTCTCGTCTTATTCTCATCAAATAATCCGAGCTGCTCTCCATAGTGATTTTATATCTCTTGCTGCATGTTAATTGACTCGTTTGTGTGTATATTTATTTCTCCTGAGGCGTTTCAGGAGAAGCGTCTGAAGCAAAGCTGACGCTTAAAGGAAGCGTAACTGAGATCTCCTGAGCAATAGAAATATCCTGCGGGAACAAAGCAAAGTGTCATGAAAGTGAGTTTGTCTCACTTCACAGATGGTGACGTTCCAGCAGTGACTCACAGCATCAAAGCCTCCTGTCTCTCATTCATATTCATAACACGCGAAGATCCGATCTGCAGCTCAGACTGAATGATTGTATCCAACTATAAAAATGATTTCAGTTGTTTATGAAGGTATTCATCTGATTAATAATGCACTCATTAAATTCTCGTACTTACAGCTCAGATGATGCACCATCCCAAGACATCAGAATTCAACAAAGTAAGTTATTTTGATAATAACTTTGATTTCTTTCTTCAGTGGTTCTTTGCAAATCCTAATGTATCATATTTGATATGCACATTTCTAAGGCCTCTAAATGATCAACATGATCAAAACTCAATCTACACAATCTCCTCCATGCCTTCTGTCGTCTGATTGATGGTTTAGACTTTTTTGTCTAATCCAGTAAAAGCTCTTTTAGTGTAATTGTACAAACGTCCAGCTTCAGCTGGTGCTTCACGTGTCTTTTTGCTCTGAAATCTTGACTGATTTTGATCAAGTAAACGTCAGAATAACTGCAGTCATAA